>CM052098.1:1370052-1381379 GCA_028453745.1 Agapostemon virescens | reverse complement strand
GTCCACTCTCACCTTCTTTCTGGCTTTCCGTTCTCTCGACTCTCTTCGTTCTCTCTGTACTCGGTTCTCTCCATTCTCTCTGTACTCGGTTTTCTCTCCATTCTCTCTGTACTCGGTTCTCTCTCCATTCTTCTTGGTCTTCTTTCTCTTGTTCACGTTGCCAACTTACTCTTTCTCCCTTGTTCACTCTCTCCTTCTTTTTTAACTTTCTGTTCTCTCTGTCTCTGTCTCTCTTGGTACCAGTCTTTTATGTATTCGCGGTACCAATTTATGCTAGCTTCTTCTTTCCAGTATTTTTCCCTGTCTCCGTTCCGCTCTCTCCGGCGTGTCTCTCTTTCTCTGTGGTTCCTGCGTCCCTCGCACACATTCTCCCGTACATATACCTGTCGAAGGGAATGGTAAGTCGTCCGAGAACCATGCCAGATTTCTCTCTTTCTCTACCGCTGTCTTTTTCTCTTTTCATCTTTCTCTCTGCCTCTCCCTTTCTCTCCGACGTCTCTACGGCCTGGCGGCTTAGGGTTCGTTTACACTGACGCCGGTTATTGTCGGTTCGCTTGGAATCGTGACACGTTGACTTTTCGGCGACGGAATCGTATGGGTTTTGTACGATGGTTATACCTTTTCGCAGTCGATTCGCGATCGGTTCAACCGTAACAATAGGAAAACTGTATCATTTTTGAAGGCTCAGGAAAAATTTGAGGATCAGATTTCTTAGGATAAATTGATCGATGCGATTTCTAGAAAACGCATCTTTAACTGCCCTTCCAACGTCCTTGAAAATTCCGTAAAATCAAAGTAATTTATTTCACACTTTGACTGCCTAACCGATATATAGCTGAAGGAATTATTTGTATCGTTTCTAAATGAATTTCAACGTTGATATATTCATTGTATCAAAGTTGACGATGATCTAGAAAATGCAAGAAGATGGCAGGAGTATTCTACATTATACATTTTATTTTTTCAATTTTTATTTCATTCAATATCTTATTTTGATATTGTAGAATTTTCGTGGCTGTTAGCTTGGCAGTCAACGTGTTAATGAAGCAACGATTGATAACTTAACACTTCACCGACTACCGGCAATTATTTTAGAATTCTTCAAGGTCCGGTTCTTCAAGGATTCATGACTGAAAACATTTTAATGGATCTCTCAACGTTGACAGATATTATTATTGCGAATCTACTGGGTAGTCTCGGTAACGTTGCCTAATAATTTCATTAAAAATTACAATGTAAAAGCAATGTTTTAGCTTCGTTTCGTTACAGCGCAATTATTGGATGTCCTGTTAACACTTTGACTGCCATGTCACCCATATATGGATGACAGAATTATTTGTCCATGTTTAAAAATAAATTTGTACACTAATATATTCGTTGCACTTAATTTAGTTCATATCTAGAGACTACAAGAAGTTCGAAGGATAACTATGTGTCAGACATTTCAAGTTTTCAACTGTTGCTGCATTAAATAAATCACTTTGATTTTGTGGAATTTTTAAGGCTGTTCGTTGGACAGTTAAAGTGTTAATAGACTTAAAAACTTGCCATACCATTATGTAAACAACTTTTACATTGATAGGTATGCAGTTGAGAAATTGATAAAAATGTGAAAATTCTAAATACGAGTTATAGTAATTAATTTCGTATGAACGAAAGGAAATAAACTATCTACAGTGGAGCTTTTATAGATAAAAATATTGTTTCGATTTTAGAGTGGAATTGCTTCCAGTGCAAAGGGTTAAAATGTACGACACATATTTGTCCTTCAAGCTTCACGTATTCTCCAGACCTCAACTAAATTTAGTGCAACGAATATATTAATGTACAAATTTATTTTTAAACATGAGCAAATAATTCTGTCAGCCATATATGAAGGACACGACAGGATTACGAGTTAATAGTATCCAACGTTAATCTATTACTGTCCAAATTAACCAGATTATAGTATGACGTAAGAACTTGGTTATTCGGTAACTGACAATTCTTTTTAGCAACTCTGATCACTCCTATCGATCGAACGAATTAAGCTTGTCCGAATCATGCATAACCCCTTCGGCATTCAACCCTTTGCACTCGAATGGCGATTCTGAGGCGCCAAGAAAAATTGCCACACTATTATTTCAAATAATTTTCACATCGCTATCTTTGTGTCTAGGAAGTTGATAAAAATTTAACGATTGTAAGAACGAGTAACGGTAAAAAGCCTGGTGTACATAAGCTAAAATAATTCATGTGAAATGAAAGTATCCTAAGCCAGAAGAAAAAATGCTTTGGTCTCCTAGTTAACACATTGCGCATAGGTGACGAGATATCTCGTTTTCATGCTTCGCCAGATATCATATTCTAAATCATTACTCATCAAATAAATAATAATTAAAATGTAAAAAAGTCTAGATAATACATAGATGTATAAAAAAATATATAGTATCATTTAGGAATATCTTATGTGAATATAATACCAAATGCGAATTAAAAAAGTCCATATATGCATTGCATAAAGTACTTTTGAAGCGCCCAAAAATGAACAAGCAATGTGTTAAAACAGCTTCGAGTGAAAAGGGTTAATTTGTGGTTAGAGCAGAGACAGTAAGGTAGCTGTTTTGTAATACAAGCTTCGATTGTTTTATTAAGCGTCGACGATCGTGTAGCAGCGATTCCGGCATTTACGGCGAAGCACTCGAAAATCGAATGTTTCCGGGTTCATTTGGTTTATTGAATGTTGATTTGATTTGTGACAGAGATCATACCGATTCGGTAACTCGTGGAAAAAGCGTGCTGTAAAAGAGCTTCTTCGCATAGATCATTGTCCACGAGACAGTCGACAGATCAATTTATAGAGTGTCAATCTATGTTCCACGATATTTACGAGCCGCGCTGAACGTACGGCATTAAACGGAAGCATCATGGCCGTCGTAAACACATTTTATTTACGAAAGACTTCGATATAATGCAGACATTATAGGATAATTAAATCCGGGGGATCGTCGGAACCCCTGCCATAAGCAGAAAAGATCTTGATCCCATAAAATACGTTGATTCTATTAGGTTAGCGCAAAAGTTCGTGCCCGAATTCTTCTTAAAATACAACGTAGAAGCGGTAATAAACTTTAGCACTGATCCTATATTCAATTTTCGAAGTTCTTCGATATTGTCAATGAAAATTTGAAATGATAACCATACGAAAATGGAACGCAGCAGACGCCTGTCGATTTTCACGATTATCCGAAAATGTCCAACGTGCGCTTCGAACGACCAATCGAGTTTCTCTATTTTTAAATAAATCGAATATCAATTGTGTAGGGTTTCTATGACGTTCACGTGCGACGACGCCGTGCACGCGAAGTCTTAGAATTAACCACGTGCTGCTCGATGGAACGTAACCATTTAACCCTTTGCACTCGAATGGCGAGGCGCCAGGAAAAATTGCAATAGTATTATTTAAACTAGCGTTCACGTCACCAAATTCGTCTGTATTCTACGAATTGCTAAAAATTCAACCGTTGAATAAGTCTCTCTTGAATTGATTCTCTTGAAAAGGTTTAACCCAACTCCAATGGCTCCTCTGAAGCGACACTGAAAATTGTCAGAATATTATTCAAAAGAATTGTTGTATTACAATTATTCTAGAAGCTAATAAAAATTGAAGTGTTACCCATAAGATTGACCCTTTGCACTCGAATGGTGACTCTGGGGCACCACTAAAGTCTGTAGTCTATGAATTGCTAAAAATTCAACCATTGAACAAGAGAACAGGTTCAACCCTTGGCACTCCAATGGCTCCTGTGAAGCGACACTGAAAATTGTCAGAATATTATTCAAAAGAATTGTTGCATTACAATTATTCTAGAAGCTAGTAATAATTTAATTGTTGTCCATACGATTAACCCTTTGCACTCGAATGGTGACTCTGGGACACTACTAAAAATTGCAATGCCATTATTTGAAATAATTTTTACATCACTATGCTTGCATCTAGGAAAGTGACAACAGTTTCACTGTTGTAAAGACGAATAATAGTAAAAACCTGAATATGCATAGGAGAAATTGAATCACGTAAAGTGAAATTTTCGGGACCAGAAAAGACATGCTTTGACGAAGGGTTAATAGTAACAAATTTCATACGCATAAAAGGAAATAAACCGCGCACAGTAGAATTCTTCTCTGACAAAAAGATGTCTCGACTTAGGAATTAAAATTGCTTCGATTGCACAGAATTAATGTCGAATGCATAACGTAAAAATGATTCCGCGGAATGAAAATGTTCAGTGTAGAATGAAACGTCTTAATTTTGGAGTTGGAATTTCGAATGATCGAAAGACGCGGGGAAAGACGAGGCAAGTTTAGCGCAGTAGACTATCAATGTTCTAACTCGAGGCTTGGGAGCTGAAGTTTGTTGGACTCTAAGAGCGGAAGGATGTTCCAAACGTTCGACCGGAGGGCGTGCAGCGTATTATAATTCTTACGTAACGAGACACCGTTACATCGCGTCCTGTTACACAACCATAAACATTGCTCCCGACGTTAAGTTAAGTTAACTTCTCAGGCACGGTGTAAACGCACCCTTATCGTTCGACGTGTACCGTGGTCGATCGCCGGCTACGTTTCCACAAAATATGTTCAGCCAGAACTCGCTCCCTGCCTTTACACCTGTTACTTTGTATAGTTCGTTTTTATGTCACCTGGGTGCATACCGAATGACTATCCGTTTTTATTCGACCGGAGAAAGAAAACTACCACCCTGTCCTTTTTTCTTTTCGCTTCTTCACGCACGATGGTCATTTCCCTTTCTCGCCCTTCCTCGTCGGCGCGGCGGGTAGTCTTCATTCGCCATAAGAAATACCCGTGGACAAAGGGAACGGTCGGATACGCGTCGGTGCATTTTTTCCTTGCATTTTGCTAAGACGAGGAAGTCGAAAAACATTCGACCGTTCGCGTTTTACCTGACGACACCCGTCGCCGAACTTCTACGTCGCTACCCTTAACACTTTGACTGCCATGTCACCCATGTATATGGGTGACGGAATTATTTGTACGGTTTCGAAATGAATTTTCACGTTAATATATTCATTGCACCATAGTCGGTGGTGATCCTGAAAGTGCAAAAAATTAGTAGGAGTACTGTACATTATATATTTCATTTAAAAAATTTGTATTATATTCAATGTCTCACTTGGATTGTCTATAATTTTTGTGGCTTCTAGTTTGGCAGTCACAGTGTTAACGCTCCAGACAAAGGCCAAAAATGATGTACCATCATTGGCCAATACTTGGTCACCGAAAGTAGTATACAAGCAGCCAATGTATCCATAAAAATCAGATTCGATCAAACGGCTCATGGTGAAACTTGTAAAGTACAAAATCGCAGAATAAATTAGTATTAAAAACCTGCAAGTTGATCGTCTCTCATGTGTTAAAATCATTCAGTCCCATACCAGTGGGTGGTCCTTCGAAGTCAGTCGACACCAAGTGCAATATTCAAAGGATTTCGGTCACTACATTGAACTATCCTTAACACTGGTGCATTTTCTGCTGCGTTTCCATTCAACGCGGCACAATTTCAATTTACTTTTGGCGGCATGAAACCGATTTCCAAGGGGATAGCAATTTTCTCTCCAGGCTCATTTAAATTATTTTTCTACCACCGTGGACCTGTGGGCAAATAAAAATTAGTCGCATTAGTTGTAAGCCTATTAATAAGTCTTTCAATAATTGCCTCGTAACAAAATGAGGCTTAAAAAACTGCTTTTACATTACAATTTGCAACAAAATTATTAAATAACGTTACTTAGGAGGCCTTGCTGATTCGCAAGAAAAATTGCTGTCGTCGTTGAGGGATCCATTAACATATTAAAAAATTCCATAAAATCAAATTAATTTATTTAATGAAGCAGCGATTGAAAACTTTAAATGTATGGCGTACAGTTATCTACCAACCTTCTTGTATTTTTCAGATATCAACGAAATTCAATGCAACGAATATATTAACGTACAAATTTATTTTTAAACATGAACTAATAATTCTGTCACCCATATGTGGGTGACACGGCAGTCAAAGTGTTAATAAGTTTTCAGTGATGGATTATGAATTTAAAAAATCCTGAAATAATCGCCGGTCGCTAAAGCGTTAAATTCTATTAACGTTTTCGCTGCTTTAACAATTGACACGCTATTATTTAAAACAATTTTAACGATTTTAACATCGCTAAAAATTTCACTGTTGCAAGGACGAGTAACGGTACGAAACGCCATACACACAAAGTGAAATAATTCATATACAATGAAACTATCTTAAGCCGGAAGAAAAGCTTTGTTGTTTTAATTAAAACAGCTTCAAGTGCAAAGGATTACAAATTATTGAATATATACCAGAACGTAGCAACATAAATGCGCAAAGATTCATCGGCTAATTATTCTATTTAAATACTTAAAAGATTACTCCTATATATTTTAGATGACCAGCTGATGCTTTAGCCAACAGAGCCGTCCGTTCGTTTTTATATTTCATAAAAATTCGCGGCCCGGCGACCGACAACGCATAATTAATAGATGGATATGAATTTTGTCCAGCTTTTTGCGATTCCGGCCGGACACGAGCGCTGTCGGCAATTACACGGTTCCGCCGGAAACTTCATCGTCTGATAACGCTAATGAGTCTTGAAGCTGCTTCTTGAGGCCTCCTCGGAGAGTTTCTTAAGGCCGCAGCTTCTCACAGAGAGAAACAGAGAGAGGGGAGAGAGAGAGATATTAAAAGAGAAAGAAAGAGAGAGAGAGGGAGAGCAGCACCGTAGAGCACCAAGGCAGTTATTTTTTTTATTATAATGTAACTTTCACGCAGATAAGCATCCTTATGCAACGCTCGTTACACGCGCTCCGACCCGATATCCGACCGCTCGCGTTTAACGCTCGCTTTTCCCGTTAAACGACAATTAAACTCTCGCTCCCAACTTTCGCAATTTCCCACACAGATAACCGTCGCGATCCCTTTGACTCTCGCTCTTCCCTCTGTCTTTCTCCTCTCCGCGTCTCTCCCGCTTCTTGCCGCGAGAATCATCCCCTTTTCTCCCGTTTCTTCCCTCCCTCGGGAACCCTTCAACCCTTTCGCCGGGGGATCCAAAGGCGTGCACACCAACGGCGCGTGCTTTATTATTCAATTGTACCTTTTTTCGTCACCCGGCGCACGGTCTTAGCTCTGTTCTCCTCGTTTCGCTATCGAGAGACTCTAACCGAAAGGGTTTACGAAAAGATAACTTTCCCTCGACTACCCTCCGATTAATTGGATTAAGTAAAACAGTCTCCGGAGAATGTTCGAAAATTCATTCGGCCAGAAGATTAGGCACGTTTCGATCCACGCGTTTAATCAACTGTTCAATTGCGGAATTCAGTTTCGAATATATTCGGGATCAGAAATTGGAATCGAACAATAACGTGTACTCGCGACGAACACAGAGAAAATGTTTTCCTGTTATAAATTTCGCGAAAAAAAGTGAAGCAACACGAGGAAGGATTACATTTTTATTCCATCAAGAATTAACGAGCCATTGTTGAATATGTTATTGTTATTAACGACTTAAAAATTGTCGAGAATAAAGCATAGCGAAATTCGTAAACCAGAAAAATTAAAGAGTACGCGATACGCCGGAACGATAATGAAAAATTTTTTCATAAAACGCGTAGCAGTTTTATCGGTAGCATAATGTAAACGTGCTACTAAATTACAGTTTGTACCACGTTTTATTGAAATTTCGAGTCATTTTTCATTTTGTACGACAAACATGCACGTCGGCAGCGAGATCGACGCGTGTACACGCTAACTGATTAACTTGAATAAATAGTCTCTAAAGAATATTTTAAAATTGATAATGAATGTTACGTTGCCACAACGAGACCGGAGAAGTTCCTGCAGGTTCTTGTCCTGGATGGAATATTTATTAAGGTTTGCACTAAAGTTGTTTATTTATAATATTCGTCGAGTCTGGTGATGGTAATAGTGTTGCAAGGGTTTCTTGTGCTCGAAGTTATCTGCTCTAAACGAAGGATTCCGGAAAGAAGAAAACTGGAATCTCCTTCCAAGGAAAAACTGGAAAGTGTTAGGATTTTAGTTCTGGCCAATTATGTACAATTAGGGTGGTTATCGGGTTGCGTAACGTCTACAAACCGGTGCGTTTTATATTCTAAGAGACCGAGCCATAAATTATGGGCCCTGGCACTGTAGGTGGGCCTACGTTACGCCAAGTGGCCATTGAGAGATGGGCCTTAAGAGTTTTCCTTACGAAAACTCGGCGATACTTTCCAGACGTGCCTGCAGTTGTAAAGCAATAAATTAGTAGAAGAGGCGCTGAGAGGTCTTCTTACTAATGACAAACCCAAAATCGACCATAACATAAACCTAGAGACTGAAATCGGAGATACCGATGCGACGCATGCACCATACAAATGCTATTTGTACGGTGATGTTGTTGTACCTGACGCTAATAACAATAATAATTAATTAAACAAATCAATAGTAATTAATAATTGTAGGTTGATCTCAGGAAAAACACACGGGGGACCGGGCTGGGATTTTCTGGTGGTAGCCAATAGACTGCTGCACCAAGCCACGGAGCCCCCCACTCTTTTCCTATAATAACCTAACGTCTATTTGGTCCGGGGACTTCTGACCCCGCGATAATAACATTATAAGTGATAATCTAATTCAGGCTAATGTTGGAATTTATCTCATAAATGTAGAACAAAATTAATCTATTATTTCTTTAAAAGGAATAATTGATCGAACCGACTTTTAACCTGTATATGCATACATTGTATGTTGTCCTCGGCATGGGACCCTCGATCCTCAGTTGTTCATATTGGACTGTTCCTTCTCTGTTTCCATCTCTTGTGTTCTTCTTAGTAACGTCTCTTCTGAAATGAAAAGACGTGTCTCACAACGTGCTTCTAGAGAAGCTATTAAAATATATAAATTTTACTTTATATTTTATAACATAATGAGTTTTGTTATATACCCATATTCCAATAGGCTTGCCAAAAATACTCGGAGACTCGATCGATTAACACTTTGACTGAAATAAAAATGGTAAAAATAGAATATATGTCATAAAGTGGTCCCCCTTCCTTCTTGCATTTTCTGTATAATCATGAACGTTATTACAAATTAATATAGTAATGTAAACATTTATTTTATTTCATATTCTATAATAGAGTGTAATTTGATTATATACCCATATTCCAATAGCTAACGTATATATTAGAAACTGCGCGTTTCAAAGCTCAAGGTTCTAGGTTAAGTGCCGTGGGGTTCATCACAGTCCTCTTACCAAAAGGTATAGTCTTCCCCACTCCATGGCCACATCCTTCAGGACAAAGAGTCGCTTGTCTTTGGCAATACGACGTCGGGTTACTTGCCTTTTGTAAACATTCTCACTTCCGATAAACAGTCAATGATGCGACAATCGATAGCGGTCATCAGCTGTCACGTCGCCTGCCGTCGACACTGTTTAGTTTCACGGTCCACAGACATTACAAAACCCTACCCTGAATTTATCAAGGGATAAACATCCGTTCGGTCATTCTCACCAAATCTTCTCGTTAAAAATACGTTGACGCTAACACATTGTATGTTGTCCCCGGCATGGGACCCTCGATCCTCAGTTGTTCATATTGGACTGTTCCTCCTCTGTTTCCATCTCTTGTGTTCTTCTTAGTAACGTTTCTTCTGAAATGAAAAGACGTGTCTCACAACGTGCTTCTAGAGAAGCTATTAAAATATATAAATTTTACTTTATATTTTATAACATAATGAGTTTTGTTATATACCCATATTCCAATAGGCTTGTCAAAAATACTCGGAGATCCGATCGATTAACACTTTGATTGTCAAACTGGCAGCCACGAAATTTCTATAAAATCGAAATGAGAGATTGACTGAAATAAAAATGGTAAAAACATAATATATGTCGTAAAGTGGTCCCCCTACCTTCTTGCATTTTCTGTATAATTATCAATGTTGTTACAAATGAATATATTAATATAAAAATTTATGTTATTTCATATTCTATAATATAGTGTAATTTTATTATATACCCATATTCCAATAGCTAACGTATATTAGTAGGATCTGACGTATAAAAGATCAAATGATGTGTCAAAAATTCTCACGGTCGCGTTAAGTGCCTCGAGTCGGCGACGTCGCGTTTACCGTGCACAGACACCGAACTGAAAATTCACGGCGTCTTAGTAACGGGTAAGATAATTGCGGGGCAGTTAGCGTGCAGTTGATCAAACAGGTAAAACATACTTTACCGCGCGAGCAGAGGTGGTGGCATTTAACGCGACATTACTGTACAGTTCCCGGTGGCCTTTCGACCGCGAACGGTATGAGATATTTGGTAGCAAGGCGGTTGGCTCTCGGCTCGCGTGTTTCGCGTCGCGTCGCGCATCCTGCTCGTCGCTCCATTGTTCTTTGACGCGGAGGCGTGCACCGCGGGCCACGAGAAAAGAGGACACGGAGAGGCGTATCGCCGCGGTTCTACGTGGGACGATTATCATTCGCGGATTGTCGGCCGTCTCTCTCTTTCTCTCTCGCAACACAATTTCTCAAATTGCCGTCGGGAAGACGTGTCGCCTCGCCTCGCCTTCAGTTTTATCGCGCACGATTCCGCGAACACGAATCACGCACACGCGACGCAACACCGACGAATGGAAGGCGATCCCTTACGGAACGTTACGATCGCACGGTAGGCTGGGCTCGCACGGAGATTCGAGGAGAAACGGAAAGCCGGTTGGCCCGCGCCGGTTACACGGTCATCTGGTTTCCTTCCCTGCTTCCTGTTTGTTTGCTTGATCGCGGCCTAATTGCAGCCTCGCGAGTCGCCGATCCACGCACCATAACTTCCCCTCGAATACGCCGAGCAGTCTACGAGGTGTCCTTAATAATGTTCCCGAGATCGTTTTAAACAACTTTTTCCTTTGCCGATTCGCGATCCGACGCTTCGTTGTCGAGTTATTTGCGGGAAACGCGGACCAATCGACGTACGTTTTTCGACTCGGCCAATGACGACGCCGGAATCTGTAGCAGCCGCACTTCGATTGGCCCGCGCCAATTACACGGTCATTGAGTTTCCTTCTTTGCTTCCTGTTTGTTTGCTTGATCGCGACCTAATTGCAACCTTGTGATCCACGCACCATAACTCCTTCTCGATCATGCTAAACAATCTACGAAGTGTCCTAGTAATATTCATGGGATCATTTTAAGAAACTTTTCCCTTTACCGATTCACGATCCGACGCTTCGTTGTCGAGTTATTTGCGGGAAACGCGGACCAATCG
>CM052098.1:1330756-1357519 GCA_028453745.1 Agapostemon virescens | reverse complement strand
GTGCTTTAAAAATGTCTGCATTATTTATATATTGATATAAGCATTATCCATCCTGGTTCGCAAAGCCTGAAGTATATCCTCGTTATGCTAGACCCACTCGCAAGACAACTAAAAAATAAAATAAAAATTCTTAACTAAAAGAATACGATTTTAAGCGCTCGCTCCTTTGAGCGTTGAATAGTCATACGCCATTTTAGGATTGCTCTAAAAATGTCTGCACTATTTATGTATTCATAAAAGCATTACCTATCCTGGCTCGCAAAACCCGAAGCATATCCTCGTTTTTCTAGAACCACCCGCTCTACTACTTTTGAATGTCGAATAATCACGTTATTTCAGGAGTGCTTTAAAAATGTCTGCATTATTTATATATTGATACAAGCATTATCCATCCTGGTTCGCAAAGCCTGCAGTATATCCTCGTTATGCTAGACCCACTCGCAAGACAACTAAAAAATAAAATAAAAATCGTTAACTAAATACATTTCTAAGCGCTCGCTATTTTGAATGTCGAATAGTCGCGCCATTTTAGGACTGCTTTAAAAATATCTGCATTATTTATGTATTAATACAAGCGTTACCTATCCTGGCTCGGAAAACCCGAAGCATATCCTCATTATGATAGACCCACTCGCAAGACAACTAAAAAATAAAATAAAAATTCTGAATTAAAATAATACGATTCTAAGCGTTTGCTACTTTGAATAATTCTATGTATTCTTAGGACTGTCTCGTCATTTATATCACTGTCTTAACAGTGAAAATTTAAACAGGGAATTACGTGGCATAAAGATTCGCATAACGTAGTGGAAATAATTGTTTTGTCGACCAATGAAGATTTTAAGAACGAAGAAGACCAAAGATTTTACGTATCATACTACGAAAAACAAATACTGGTTTCCTCGATAGAAAAAAAACGCTAATTTGCCTTTCAAATCTCTCCCACAACCGGGGCAAGAAAAAAATAATTTACATTCAATGCATCGCCATTTTACAATCAACTTCTGTCTGAACCAGCGTGACAAGTATTCCTTTAAAAAGGAAATGACTTTTTAAAATATCGAACAAACGGCCTAAATTTATTTTGCAAAAGTGTTAATAATTTTTAAAAAGTATAGTTCACAATATTTTAATCTTTTATCTGAGAATCGCCTGAACAGTCAAATTCCAAACGATTAGAAATCCAGTTCAAGTTACAAGACCTAACAGCATGAACCTTGCTGGTATTTAGCTGTTTCGACATTCTCCTGTCGCGGCGCAGAATCCAAATTGTCAAGTGACCCCTGTCCTTCCTCCAGGTTCATAAAATTCTCTGAGAAACGGCGTTTCGAATCCAGGATCCTTTCGACGATTCCTGATGACTCCGGTGCAATGAATTCGCTCGTCCCCGGCCCTGTAAAATGGACGCAAAACCTAGTCAATGTATAAAGTGCGAGGGAGACGTGGTTCTGGACACTGGCCACTGTCCTAAATGCTCGACTTCGTTGAGATTTTTGAAGAAATCGGGACCGGTGTTGGTGAACGCGCGATCGGAGTCCGTGAAGATGCCTCTGAAGGCCCCGGAAACGGGGTACGCTATGCAGATCGTCTCCATAGGAGTTAGGCCCGATAATGTCTACGAGGTTCTTCGCCAAATCACCAAACTAATCGTTAACAATTTGCACTCGGCCTATTATACAATGACTTTCTTCTTAATAAGTTACCAAACAATCAAATAAACAAACTAAACTATACTTATAACGCTAGAACTACCGAACCGGTCAAAATGACTGATTTCTTCCTTTTTACATTAAAATTATAAAAACATTTTCACCAAAAAGTTTCTTCGCTGAAGCAGACATTAAAATAAAAATTTTACTTTATCATCTACATTTGTCATTATTAAAAAGCAATATATTTAGATTTATTACTCGGTAGTTCTAGTGTTAAATAAATACAAGATTGCAAAAATTAAAAGAATTTACATTGAATCCGTACAGTGTCTGTTCAGAAGTCCAGACAGAATTCAGTCTAGCCATTAAACAGCATTAAGGCTGCCATGTTTAAATTCTGATAGGACCCTGCACGGCTCAGTATAAATAATCCTTCAGATGAAATATTCAAACTTTGTAGTTAAAATAGCTCCGAGTGCAGAGAGGATGCAGGTCCATTTATTCTCATGCTTGAAAATGTCCACCCATGGGGCCTGGACAGAATTTGGTTGCCCTGATTTAGCATCCAGCATTTAGGCAGCCATGTTTGAAGCGCCTGGACCAAATTCTATCCAGACTCGGAAACGGACAATAAACGTAGCAGAGTATAAATGGACTAGCTCGCAAGGATCCAACGGTTGGAATGTACAATTTGTTTGTAGGCGAGGATGTTGCTAGCACCAGAGGTGGACATGTCCTCGATCAAGATCACAGTGAAAGGCAACAACCTTCGCGTGAACGCGTGCAAGCCGCTGAATAACCAGCTGGCGAGCCAACTGCCGGAGATCACCGAGAAATCCGTTCTAGGTGACCTAGTTAAGCGGACCATGAAGCACTGCGAGAACCTGCTGATCCCGGACGACATAGACGGCGAGAAGGTCCGCGCTGTCGTCGACAACAAGCACAAGATGCTGGTTCTCACAGCGCCCTCGCTAAAGCCGAGTAAAATTAGGCGAAAGCTGATCGCGAAGACCTGAGAAAACCGGTCGCGCGATTTCTCGCGTGAAGCTGTCGGTGATCGAGAGAACAACCGATAATCGATCGCTGTCAAGATCACAGGCTTCTACATTCGACATGGTTTCTCTGTAACAATTCCTTTTCGTCGCACACGCAAATTCGAATCCGTCGTCATGAACAATTTGCCGCCGCACTGTCTCGAGAACGCGACTACCCTGAAGCAGAACGATTACATAAACTTCGACATGGTGTCGAACGGGATTAAGACGGGCCTGCGGTTCCACAAGGCTCCGAATTTTTACATCATCGACAATAAAGAGTGTTACGCTGTACGTTAGGCTTGTAATTATTTTTTGCGTTGCGCCAGAACCCGAAAGTGCAGGTCGAGAATTTAATTCGGGATCGGGATGTACATGTCAGGATTCCCAAGAGTATCGAGGATTCTTTGTTGGGGTTCTCGAGATTTTTGGAATCCGCTAGGTATATTAGATTTGTCAAAAGATAAGCGATTCCAAAATTCTCGAGAGCCCAACTCGTCCGGATGTACTCGACGTTTTCAGGTTCTGCACCCATTATTGTTCTCTAATTACAGACTGAGATGGAGACAGAGGGTCTGAAGGTGGGCGCGGCTACCCTGGCCACCGAGAATACATTGAACATAAAATTGCACAGTTCGTTGGACTGGTCGCGCGTCCGGAACCTGAACTTTCAGATGCCGCCGGAGGCGAACGCGAAGAAAGTGTCGGTAGAGGTTCTCAATGACAAGATCTTCGTGCGCGCCCCGCTTAGGAAAAGAGATGATAGGTGATGACGCGTGTACATGTCCTCGTCGCAGGTGGTGGAGGATCAATTACAAGGCCACACGATCCTATAGTTGTCTTCCCATCTTTTATTCAAAACAAATAAAGCTAGTGGGTCAACAACGAGTTGGTGATAAAAACTGTTCACTTCTCCGGTTCCGCAGGCTCCTCAGCGGTCTTCTCAGCAGGCTTCTCAGCGGGCTTCTTCTCAGCGGACTTCTGAGCAGGCTTCGTCTCAGTAGACTTCTCAGGGGTCTTCTGCGCAGGCTTCGTCTCAGTAGACTTCTCAGGAGTCGTCTGCGCAGGCTTCTTAGTAGTCTTCTGAGCAGGCTGCTTCTTAGTGGATTTCTCAGCAGACTTCTCATCTCCCTTTGGTGTTTCCGTGGCTTTCGTAGTTTTGCCTGATTTAACAGTCAGCTGTTTCATGCGCCTCTGCTGCAGCTTCTTCGCCATGACGGCGGGATGGTTCGTTGGAAGCTTCATCTGTGTGTCAAAAAGGTTCATGTTAATGCCAACTTGATGGGAGCGTCAAGGGCTGACAACAGAGTCTTTGTTCCGCTTATACTTCTCGCGTGACATGGACGGTAGGCAATTGGAGTACTTACACCACGCTTCTCGGCCAGGATGAGGTCCCTCTCTTGCTGGCGTCTATTCGCTTGCAAAATCGCAGCGCGTTTCAGCACAGCAGCGTACGGGTTCAGACGCAACATTGCACGAGTGTTGGTCAATGGATTCAATTTCTTCACACTGCGCACCACCCTCTTCCTGTAATTTAACATTTTACAGAATTACTTTTCATGTTATGTACGCGAAAGTGTTAGCTGTCATAAAATAGCAAGGATAATCAGTATTGGTAGAAATGATCACTGTCAGTCAGTAACACGGACCAAATAATCTCATCATAGATAGATCTGTTGCAGCTAGAGTTCGCCCAATCAGACAAGGCATTGGGCAGACTACAAACTGCAAATCTTAAGATTTTCAGAACGTTTTTATTTTGCATGAAGATTCGCGACCTAATTGCGAGTTCTGAATAGAACATAAATTGGTTAACGTAATATATAGCACGAAGTACGTGCCTTGGTGCTCTCAGAACTTTGCGAATTTCGTCGGATTTTAGGAGTCTCGACAGGTCCGTGTTTGCCATCTTGGGGAACGGCAAGTTGTAATCAGCTTTCAGTTGCGATTCCTTGCGCCAGGTTCCGTAAAGAGCGTCCAACTTATCGAAAGCGGACTTTGTCCAGATTACGAAACGTCCAACGTGGCCACCGGGCGCTAGTTTCAGAAGATTTACTTTATTGATGTTCATTAGGTCTATGCCAGGAATGTTGCGGAACGCCTTGCGAATACCCTGAAAACGAACAAATAATGAATAAACTAAACCGTAGATGTGAAATGTTTTCCAACTTCTATATTTAATTCGTACCTTGTCTTCACCGTACACGATCAAAGGTCCGCGACGCTGGATGCGTCTGCGGTTACGCATCTTACCCTTTCCAGCGCGGAAACGTTGCGATTTGTATACCTATAAATAAAATGATAATTAGTATCTTCTACATTCGTGTAGGAAATTTACTATGTCTTTGTTTGGCTATCGATACCCCATTCTAGCGATATAACGTGCTAGTCAAGAACGCCTGACAACCATGTTTCTCTAGCACCTGTTGGAGCATCTGAGTTAATCGTGTCTTAACAAAGATGCGGACATTCTACAGTGCATACAATGGAAAAATGCGTACCGATACACACCTTTTGGATGTCATTCCATGCCTTGATACGTCTCAAGAAAATAACGGCATGCTTGGTCTTGTTATATTCTTGAATTTTGTCAGAAACTACGAGGGGGAACTCCGGGACTTCTTGGATCATGTGACCTGTAAGTGAATACTAACGTAAAATTGCTGTTTCAATTTTAAATTAAGCGATCGAACGTCTTGGATCGAACATTCAGCAAAATGCAAAAGATTAATCAATGAATAATCAGCAACACGGACCAATGCAAATCATCATGGAAACAAAGTTAATCGATTAAATTAGTAGATGCTATATTACGGTGCTTACCCTTGGATTGTACAAGAGCCGGGACTCCGGACGCGGCAATAGCGGAAACCAGAGCGTATCTCTTCTGGTTAACGTTGATTTTACGGTGCCAACGTCTCCAAGGTTTGGTCGGGGCGAACATGCGACCGCCTCTACACATGTTGCCAAAGGCACCCTGACCGGAGCGATGAGTACCACCTCCACGGACACGGGGGATACGTGCTACGGCACGTCCGGTACCCCATGACTCTGCAGAAGTCTGGTGACCTGACAAAAGAAACCTATATTTAATAATGGTGCAATTAGTTTCTTCACAAACAAGCAGAGAAGAATTCGAAGCTGATTAGACTGCGGATTTCAAGCATTTACGAGACAAATTAAGACAGTCTCACCTCGGTTTATGTAAGAAATTCTAATTCGACTTCTACGTCTTGCAAGCGATTCAGACATTTTTTACTTTGCATAAAGATTCACAGTCTACCAACAGACTACAGAGTTCCAAAACTCGGTGTATTGCCATCAAAAAATTGCCTACAAACACATTGAAGGGTATATTATATACATATTGTTACTTTTTCCAATACATGTAAAAATAAGTTTGGTGCCAGAGGTTTCTTTATTCGAACACAATGAAGAACTTTGGGTGATTACAATTAATTGGGACACCCAGTGTACGCGATAGAAAATGTTACTTTAAAGCAATTTTTTGATCGCTTATACAAGATTCCATTGTTTCAGATCAGCACAAAATATCGTGCCCAATACCTCGTTGTACTTTAACACATTCACAACGGGATTCACAGGGGCATTAAATTCAGGCTCCGTCGCGAATGTGTTAATATGTAAATTAGACACGATTTTTCCACCGATCCGATATATTGCTCCAACTTGTAAATGCAATACTCACCGGCTTCCTTAGACACGCAATACGGTTGTCTGCTGTTCTTTGAGACTTGCTGATGAACAAAGTTCACGATATCTGGCCGAATCGGTGCTTTGAAAACGGCCGGCAGGGAAATTGTATCTCCTGTGGCCTCATTTTTGTCAGAGTAGACCGTAACAAGCGGTCGCGCCGTTGATAACGACTGGAAAAGCATGTAACAATAGTTAAACAGAGATTATACGCTTCAAATAATAGCTGTGAGATATTATAATAGTGTACATTAAATTACTAAATATTGTTGTGATTAAAGTCGGAAGAAGTCAGTGACACAGCACATGGCGGACGGAAGAACCGAAATCCTCGACAATCGAATATCAACAAATCTTCGAATAGGCGTCAAGTAATATAATTTTAATGACCAGTGCAGCGGAAAAAATGCATAAACACATTATTGATTGCAGAATATACATTAGTGTCAAGCTGGAACGGTTTATTTGATTTATTGTTGAGCCGTGAATGATCACACGTGGTCAACAATGCGGCAGATACTATGGTTCTACGTTTATAGAAATATTCCACGGAACCATGATTCCTTTTCGCGAGGAAATTATACCAGCGGATAAAACAAGATTAAAATTAAGCAAAATGTAATGTTCCTTACCATTTCACGTTCGTTTTAAAACTATTCACGCATCAGACACACAACAACCAGGCAGCTCACACGCCTTACCTGGTCGTAAAGGAAGAAGGACGCGAGCGGAAGCCACACAGCAAGACTCGCGCATGCGCGGAACGGAGGTTATATTAAAGTACCGTTCACAGACGTGCCTTAAACCTAATTGTCATTTCTATGAAATGAAAGTATAATTTTCCATGTACGAATGCTGACATCTAAATACTTTTCGAGAGTAATAAACTATTAGAGAACGTTTAGAACTTATGGTTCTACTGGACATATAAAAATTGAAATTTTCAATCGAATTTAATTGAATTAAATTTATTGAAAACAGGCCATAACACAAACAAAGAGGAGCAAAGAGTCTCGTATCCGGTATTTCAATGTTCATGGTACAGTACTGCCCCCTAGCCTAAGTTTTAGACGATACATCAGTGTTAGCATAGATCACAACCTACAATATTTTGGCACAAGTCAGAACTGTAATGGCCACATTCGTCTAGCAGTTTCAACAATTTGCCACTGCGCGGAATGACGCGCAGATTCGATTTTAGTGCAGCTTTACCAACAAGTGCATGTGCATTATCATCGAAAGATATTCAATGTTCTTTTCACAATACACAACAATTGCATACAGCGTCTCCAGATGGCAGAACAAATCCAATTGTAGTTAAGAAATATCAATATTTCCAAGATAACTGGACATGTGTAACCTCCCTTCTGTATATTACGAATAAACAACAAATTAATCGATAAACCGTTCAATGGATTTCCCTTAATTCGTCTTTAAATATTTAACGAACTTTACCAGCCGTACGATGAATAATTTCACGATTAAAATCACATTCATGTCAATGCACCGGAAGTGACTGAAATTTAGAGGGAAAACGATATCTGTTTCGCAAAAGTTAATAATAATGTTACTTTACTTACAATATTTGCATTTTTTTCGGTGGAAGATGTAAATACAATTATAGCGATGCATAGCCTGGACGATAAGCGGTTTATCGGTATACGATAGCGGACATAATCGCGTGGAACGTGCCGTTGACTCGGCATGAATCCGCAAAGAATGGAATCGCCATTTTGAAGCGTTCAAACACCCGTGGCGGCATTATGTTCCGACGTGTCATCAGTAAATATATTTCCTAGATCGAAATAAAAGAATGTAAATGCACGAATCGGCTCGAAAAATTTGTTTAAATATTTTAGTGAACTCCGGGAAATAAACTTACATGGAATTTTAAGGAGAAATTCGTCTTGTAACGAACCTGCCAGATTGGCTACAGCTAGCGCCAAAAGTATTTACGTCAGCGAGGCCGAGTGGTTCGGCTGGACACGTTAGATGATAAAATCGTGAAAGGCGCTTCCTGAGAAACATTTTCCTCGTGAAAAACTAACACGATTTTCTGAATACAGTAACCGTCTACGACGTACCGTTCAAAAGTTATGAATTTTCAAAACATCATTTCTCGCAGGTATCCTTCTGAACGTGTTGAACGTTACTGTACCACCGAAGCGAGGAAGAAACCGAGTGGTCGCTTCGACAGTTGCAGCCTATTAAAATATCGCACTGATTGGATACAATTATATATGAATGTATCAATTTTTAGATATGATAACAGCATGTTTGCTACTCGTACACCCTGTGTACGTTTTGCCAGCTATGAATCACAAGCCGTTCTATTCCATGACGTTCATGATTCCAGGTCCCGTAAACAGGACGGTGCAATTCTGATAAGCAAAGATAATGAAGTTGATGATGTAGATGATATAGAAAAAAACTAGAGCAGAAAAAAAGACTGATCCCCGAAAGCAATGAGATCCGATGATCGCGTAACATCGATCCGAACCCGGGATCGTCATCTAAAATTTAATAAACCAATACCTTTTTTTTTGGTATATCTGTAAAATGTATACTGATTGTCATATGATGAGACTATATGCCCGACGCTGCGAATCCCGGAGTGGTCGCTTTGTACAGTCAGCCGTGATAAAATCGTCGAAAGGATCGCGATTAATTCCCGTTCGATCCGTTAAATCGCAATATTACGCATGGGGCGTCATGAGAAACTTGTAGAGAAAAAAAAACTGGCCCGATTTGGTGTATATTATAACCCGGTTAAACGTCGTGCAACAACGTTATGGATTATTGAAAATATATTTTCTGGAAGAAACGAGACTAGGTAAACGAGCCGACTGTACCGTAGACGCCACCGGCAGCCACGAGCGGTCGCTTGCGGTACACTCGTAACCGAAACGATCCGACGAACGTATTGGCGGAACGTCGTGATACGATCGTTCGATCGCAAAATTACGGGCGGGGCGTCATGAGAAACTTGTAGCTTGGAAAAAACTAACACGATTCGGTGTATATAGTATTCGTTTTTACGGGACCGTTTACGAGTTATCCGTTGGCAAAGATTCTGGTACGCGCGGCGTAACGACTCGGTTTTACCGGTGACTGTACCAACGGACGCTACACAGGAGTCCGCAGCCGGCGTAGGTTCAGTTAGCAGCAGTACGCACAGCGAGAAGTACGACCATGGCTGATATCTCGAACGAAGAACTTCGCAAGGAGATCACCGGTAAGTCGGAATATCCTTCGATTTACTTCTCTACGGCGTTTGATTATTAGAAAACCGTGTTTCTTGCTGCGTGTGCCGCGATTTATACGTCGATTCGCGAGTAGGAATACGTAGGAAATCGGGCTCTTTGCTCTTGCGATACCTAGACTTTAGCGCGCACGTATGCGACGAAGTGGCGTGCCCCACGCCGGCCATTACAACCGTGATACAATACTCGTATATCCACGTACGAGCAGTGTTATCGGGCCGATGTATCGCGAAACGGCTCAGTGCAACTTATCCAATGATTTTTCGGAAAATTTTTCACCGCCTACGAAATTTCATGATTTTCCCTCGGTTTTCAGAGGATCCAACGATTTCACTATGTCTCCTCGACCATAGTGTACGTTGCATGACGCGGCTGGCCTGCGGTGGCGCGCGCCAGAAGCCATCGCATGCTTCGTCGTATCTCTGCCTCTTTTTCTCTTCTGTTCGAAGACATTCGCGAGACCGACATACAAACGCAGAATCGTGGCTTCGTTTTACGCGATATTTTCTTGGATGCGACGCTTAGATTTTCCGTTTTACCTCGACAAATATAGATACGTTCCGACGGTTTTTACGTGTACGTTGTACTCTCGCGACCACGGCGAACGTTGCTTCGACAGAATCTTCGTCGACACGCGTATATTTTCCCGCCGTTATGCACTTTCATCGTCGATGCGATTTTATCGTGAAATCGTTACGTCGTACATCCGCGATGTTTTTGTTGCCTTACGCGACGGTTCTTTCTCTCACAAATTTAAATAAATCGTGTCGATCCAGGTCGCGAGTTGCCTCGCTTCTACTGCGTCGCGGAGTTTTGCCAATTTTCCGACTTTCGACTCGATGATGCGCCCGAATCGATCGGCCGATGCAAAGCAGGCAATTTCCCAAGCGAAATCGCAACGAAGCATTGTCTCCGGGAAGCTTACTTTCAGAAATCCGATTCCGAACGATACCCGGGTAATCGGTAACCGGCGTCAAACGACGGCAGCCATTTGTGCTCAGTATTTACTAGCCGCTTGACGCGGGAAACCACATTACCCTAGATTTTTCCCCCGTACAGCTGCACCGTAATTTCCGCTTTCCTTTTTCAAATCTTTTCGCAAATACATTCTCGGTTTTGGGCATTCTTTTAACTTTGACATTTCATCGCTAGAGATGCATAGTTGAAATGAACCTTGGAATGAGATACTCCTGTGTCTGAGGATTGGGTAGAAACCTACTAGAATGTATTTAGGTATATAATTTAGTCATGATATTAGTATTTGAAATACAGCATCGAAAATTAGTATTCAAAGTGTTCTGTTGCGTGATCACTTGTCAAACCGATGAGATTTTGTTTCTATACGATATGAATTGTTGTATTTGCAGCGATCCTTAAGGATGCCGACCTCACAACAATGTCTGCCAAAAAAGTCAGGCTACAGATCGAGGGGAAGTTGGACATAGATCTCACAGAAAGGTAACTGTTATTTTCTGTGTTTGTAGATTTTTCTTAGGAAATTATGGACATTCTGTGGATGCAGCAGGCACTCTTATAATCTCAATGATTCGAGAGTGAGTTCTACTGTGTCCTAGAGAAAAAGAAGGATCTCTGCGTGGTAATTCCTCAGATGGCTACCACCTCGTTCCTCTTTCAACATTTTAAGATCGGTTCATAAAAAGTATTTTCCCCAATCTTCACCATTATTTTTCTATTTTTTAATCGATCACTTTACTCATGAACATCGAAGCACCGAACAGTTCAAGGTCGTCAAGTTTTTATTTATACATTTAAAAAATGACTTTAGTAGTTTCTTCCATTGATTTTTACTGCAACACAAACACAAGCAAATCAATTTACTGAAATAGGTCAGTTCACTTTCTTGATTGAAACATTACACACGGAATATATATGTTGCTCTTTAATAAAATTTACTTTATACAAAATATTTATAACTTTATCAATACTTTTTTACAAGGTGAACAAAAGAACAATTTGCCAAATGAAAATAAAAATTGTTCTTTCATTCTCATGGGCCTAATGGTCTTGGCTCAAGGTTCATGAAGAGTTTTGCGAAAAAAATATTTTCCAAATTTGTGAGGAGATTGTCTGAAAATATTCTTTATGAACAATGGCCTATGTTAAAAAATACAATGCAATTATACTCTATTTACCGAGTTCTAATCAAAATATTCCACGATGCAGGAAGAAGGACGTAGACAGTCTAGTCATGGAGTGTTTACAAGAGAAACATGATGGAGCAAAGAAGAAGAGGAAGACTACCAGTACAGAGTCTGAGGACGAGGAGGAGGAGGAGGACGGATCTGAGGAGGAAGAGGAAGAAGAAGAGAAGAAACCAGCCAAAAGAAGTCCTGCGAAAAAGCCGATGAACAAGCGCAAGAAGGGTTCATCGGACGACGAAGAGAGTGCCAGCGACGACGACGCTAGCGACGAGGAATATAGTCCAAAGAAACCAAAAGCTACACCCAAGAAGGGTGTGTATACATAGACATTTTGAAAACATGTAAAATACCGTTTATACATTTTTGTTGTCCTAACGATTGGTTGTTTGCTGTCATAAGTAGGTAAGCCAGGAAAGAAAGGAAAGAAGAAGGGCAGCGACAGTGACAGTGACGAGGATTGGGGCAAGAACAAGAAAGCCCAAGGCGGTGGTGGTGGCGGTGGCAAAAAAGGTGGTGGTGGTGCAGGTAAGGGTGGCTACACTCGTGCCATTACACTATCCCCAGAACTTGCCGCTGTCGTTGGCGCAGAGCAGATGGCACGACACGAGGTCGTCAAGAAGATCTGGAGCATCATCAAGGAAAGAGGCCTCTACGTAAGTATAAAGGAAACAAGACTTTCCATGTTACATTCCAAAGAAATGCTTATGTTCTTCATTGATTTCCCCGATCAAAGTCGCAGAATATATCCAAAGAACGTATTTCAATAAATTCTTAAAAATAACTCGCTTGGCAAATTCTGCATGACTTTGAAAAATAGACTGGGCAGATTGTTAACTGTTGGCTCGCTGTGTTTGCAGGATCCCAAGAACAAGCAGTTCGCAATCTGCGACGACGAGCTGTTGACGGTAATCGGCGTAAAACGTTTCAGAACTTTTGGTATGATGAAATACCTCAAAAATCACTTTGTAGATTAAATCATCCCTGAGCCACAATCTCCAACAGGTTATAAAACATTGTATAACATATTCCAAGATGCGAATCGCGTCTCTCCATCTTTCTCACACGAAACATACATAAAGTACATATACATACGAACACACAGAACATATTTGCGACTTAAGACTTTAGCCATGTTTACACCGTTTTTCCGATGCACTCTGTTTGTCCATGGTTAGTCGCTTCCCCTCACGAAACGTTTGCGAACGTAGCATCTTAAGTTATGGGCATTATTTATGAAGAAAAAATAAACGAAGATAAACGAAAAGTAAAGCAAAGTTTGAATTGACGGCGCCGTGTAACATTTCTGGGGGTGGCCGAACTTACAATCTTTTTACCAGGCCTGTGTAAATATGAAACCGAAATTTCCCCATAAGTGGCGCCCACTGTCAATGTAATCACGGCAAAATCGCGTCGTTAACGCCATTTTCTTGTTTTCACATCCGATGAAAATTTTCAACTTATACAACCACGCAAGTATCATGTAACAGCATTGATTTTCCGAATGCTTTTCGGAGCTTACTGGCGAGCCATGCTCTTGGTAAGTCGCAGTGGTTTAAAAAAATTCCAAAGCGGCGATTTTGACGTGAAAAACGAAGAGACTGAGAATGTGAGGATGGCGCTCGGCCGCAATAACAACCAGCGCGGGTCAATTAAATTTGTGACACGAGAAGCAGCCCTCGTACGTGTTTGAAAGCCATGGAAAAAAATATCCAGAGGACGATCGAAATGTCAAAAACGTCAAGAAAGCATCGTACGAAAATGGCTCGACTGGGTTTGCTTCGAGAGAAACAGTTTTTTTTGGCGCGGCATCCGCATCCAATGATCGGAGAGATGGGAAACACTTAGAATAAAATATTTTCTTTAATTTTCATCGTTTCACATTTTCAACGCGCATTTTGTTTATAGAAAAATTTCGGTCTTGTATGTACACACCTGGTACGCAAAATGATGACCCACGGAGTTTCGAGGATTCGGGTGAAATTCGGTTAGAAAAACGCCCCTGATCAGAGACGGAGAGAGATAAACGGGGGATGGGGGAAGCGACGATACCATGGACGGTCGGATGATTTTCGACTTGTGGGGGAAACATCGAAGTGTGGCCGATAGTCAGTAAGCTGGTTTTAAGTCTATATTCAGGATTAAATATTTTATCGTTTGTTCGGCGGTTCTGGTGAGCCGACCATTCCCGCCAAGCGTGAAAATACGGAGTGTGCCGATACGTGGCAGCGAAGTCGAAGCAGCAACTATGCTCGGATATGATTTTTTTTAAAAAGACACTGTCGTTTAGCAATCTTTTTTTTATCGCGTGACATTTCGTTTAAACGATCGACAAGCGCCTCTCTGCTTGACAATTCCGATAAACGGAACATTCTTTTCTGAAGATTTTTCTTTTCTTTTTTTTTATCAAAGTCATTCGCGTTTCTCCGCTTCAGAGAAGCAAAACAGACAAATTACTTATCCGTTTCCCTGGCGTACCGCTGCCGCCAATTATCACACGATATTTTCATTAGTTTCGTTTTTAAACACGGATTATACATTTCGACAAAAAAAAAAAAGAAAAAAAGGATATGTAAGACAGAGAGTAAAGGAAAAAAAAGAAACGGGGCAAGTGATTTTGTTAACCAACGAGATAGAGAGGGAGAGCGAGAGAGAGAGAGAGAGAGAGGAGAATGAAATTAGAAAGAGAAAAAAAACGTGCGGTAAAAATAAAGAGAAAAAAAAAAACAACACGATGCGAAAAAAAAGAAATCAATATTCTGTACCTCTTCTGTATAATAGCTACATTATACATTGAAATTATTACTAAGCGAAATTTAATTATATTATCGTGTAATTACTAATTATTGTCGTAATATAGGTTTCTTGGTGTAAAAAAATTGACCTAACTCTTAAGATGTAATGGTAAAAAAAAAAAAAAGCGAATGTATTCAGTGGAAGGTACGACGATGTATGCATATTAAAAAAAAAAAAAGAAAAAAAGAAAGGAAAAGTTAACGTCACACATACACACAGTATGCGCAGCTATTGCGCAGAAACGTTGAAGTGTAGAAAATAAGATATAGGCTCATATGGCGCGAGGTACGGAATTGATCCTGGCCGCAGATAAATATAGAACAAAACACCACCCTTACGCCTCGACGTGTATAACCGAAACAAACAAAACAAAAAAAATCCATAAAAATCAATGAGAAGAGAGAGAAAAAAAAAAGAAACACCGTGGAAAAATTCGTGCGTTTTTTGGAATCGAAATTGACGAGTGCTGGCCTAACTTGACTCGGAAAATAAAAAGCCAAAAGAGAGAAAAAAATAAAACAACAAGCACATAAGTATAGAGAAGATAGATTGAGACATTGCAAAACACTCGACGAACTAGATCGAGGAGGGAGGGAGGGAGGGAGGGGGGAGGGAAAAGAAAGAAAAAAAAGACTACGCGGAGTATGGGTGATAAGTATGAAACATGCGTATTACACACGGAATGACAAATTCTAATAGCAGTTTGTTTTTTTATGAAGAAAAAAAAAATGAAGAAGAAGATGTGCGGTGGTTTGTGCCCTGATATTCCGTGAATGTATTTGAGATCGTCATTAAAAGATATTGCTTTCATTTTTTTTAACATTGTCCTCTGTACATTTATTCCTTATGCGAGAGAAAACAAGAATCTCTGTCGATCGTCCTGAAACACGACGAATAGCGGGGGGAGGGGGGAGGGGGTGTGTTTTAAGTTTCCCTACTTTCGGTAGGGTTCAAAGATGTTCAAGATCGTCCTCGAGGAAGGAGAGAACGTGCTGATCGTCGTCCCGTCTGCCACGTAGCCCGAAGATGTATGTCAGGAGCTTCTTCGTGTTCATGTAGTTGTCTCTTCTCGTCTGCACCTCTTTGTTTCGGGACGGTGCAGCTTGCACGTACACGCCGTATCGGAAGTTCGACTTATCTGTTTGCGTGCTACGTGTGACGCATCGGCTCACGCTCGCCTGAAAGAGAGACAGACAGACAGACAGACAGACACGTCGCCGGCAATCGTTATTTATCCGATGCAGAAAACGACGTCGCTCACCAGACTCAACGCTTTTCTCCTCAGCTCCCACACGTTCGAGGAATAATCTCTGTCGATGCGAGGCGGCAGGATGTGCAGGTCCGTCTGAACCGACTGCGATTGACTCTGCTTCAACTGGTGGTCCCCTTCGGCTGACATCCTAATCGGTCAACTTTACACTTTTACCAGCGATAGTTAGTCAAGAGGTTCTTTAACGACACTGTGTAATTATGCTAGAGCTTATAGACTTCAGCGAGATGAAACATCACCGTTTAGGACCCTCCCTAAATAAGGGTTTCATCAAATAACCGAGTACATTTCCTTTGACATTAGCATTGCCGGGTACTAAAAGTGACGCTACTTTATATAACTGAATAAAACTAACGAGGACGCGTCTATTCTAATTTTTAGGCATTTCTTTTAGCACTAGAACTATCGAACAATAAATGTTTTGTAATATTAACGAGACTACATCTATTAAAATTTAATAGAATATTGTAAGGTATACCTTATTAAAGAAGTATATGCGAAAATTTCTGAAAGAAACAATTTTATAATTTTAAATTGAACATTGAAATGACTGGTTTTGGTAGTTCCAGTGTTAAATAATATATATATATATATATATATGCCTTAAGAACTAAATAATTCCTCATGGGTGCATCTGTATAATCTCGCTGATTGTGAATCAAATCGCTGTACGCATAATTTGTTGAACAGCGAGATTAAAGGTGTAAATAGTATTTTGGGAATCGGGTTTGTAATTTAATTCCACCGAGCTACCTTGAGCAACGTAACGCTCTACGCTTCCAGTGACCTTTACTTACACCTTCTCTGCTTTCAGAGCCTGAACATCCTCGAGTACCTGGAACAGGTAGACGTACTCGGGACGCCGACGTATAAAAGTCAGTGCCTGGTAGATGCATCTACAACAAGATCCGCATTAGAGATCAGTTTGATCTACGATTTCATCTACAAGAACCGCTACCTGTCCGGATCGCTTCCAAACCGTTCTGCGGCCTTCCTCGAGCTGAACACATAATATTTCCCTTTCCATTTGGCCACTCCGTTGTTCGGATTTCCCGGAATCAACCCTCCTTGGGCGAAAACGAACGTCCACGCGCAAAATCCTAGGAACTGAGACACCGACCGAATTAATTAACCTAGGGGTTGCGACTATTCTTACTCACAGCGCTATCTCTCTGTATCTTTATTAACCCTTTGAATTCGAAGCTATTTTAATAACTAAATCGACACGTTTTGTTGGCAAAGAATAGAATAATAGAATTAGAATAGTTAGAATTATAATAATAGAATAGAATAATAGATTGAAGAGTAGAATAGTAGAATGAATAGAATTCATTTATCGATTTCTGAATGGTAAGCACAATGAACGTGAAAGTTGTTTTAAGCAATCAATAATAAGCCATTCGAATGGTAAGGGTTAATATCTGTGCAAACATTGATTTCGCCGTGTCGCGAGTTCATCGTACCTCGAGATTTATGTTTTCGAAGTCCTTGGTGGTGTCGGGGTAGTAAAGGGTGCACTCGCCGCACTCGGCTGCGAACAGAAATCAACACGTGTATTACAACAATTTGTAACAGCGATGCGAGTTTATTAGCTGTTTAACATTATGCATTTAATTACTTATCAATTCGCCCATCGACTGCTCCAATCGCTCAGCATCCGTCAGAACCGACCCCTTCGCCAGCATTTCGTTCAGTATCGTGTCGTTGATTATGTTCACCGACTGCGATGACATACAATGTCGATCAACCATCACGAATTTATCGCATTAAAAGGGCAGGCAAAATTTGGACGTTTTCACTGCAATTTTTCTGGCAGAAATATATGTAAATGGTACAAGAGAAATATATTAATACTTTGACTGCCATGTCACCCACATATGGGTGACAGAATTTCATTTGCACGGTTTCTAAATAAATTTTTACGTTAATATATTCATTTGTACCAAAATTGATTATACAGAAAGTGCAAGAAGATTAGGAGAGACAATTTTTATTTGTGAAATTTTGTGGCTGCTAGTTTGGCAGTGAAAGTGTTAAAAGGCAACGCGTCTGTTACCCCCTTTGTTAGCATTGTAGAAGAATGTCGTAGATTCTTTGAATGTTGTACCGCGTACCGTGATTTGCAACGACAAAAGCGAATCGACTGTCTTTAATGAAATTGTGAGATTGCGAACGTCGCACGTGTACAACCGTGGTAGCGAGCGCGTCAGGGCCCCGTCGGGACAGCAGTTTGCCAAACAAGTTCGTCGGCATTGTAGGCAGTTATGCGAACTGTTCTTTTTGGTTTGAGCGAGGTCTTAACGAAGCATTGAAGTCGGCGTGGAAACGACGCTCTCGCAATTTGCCCGAATGAAATTATTACAATCGTGGCTGATGTCAATTGTGAAATCATGAATATCCCAATTTCCTGAATGGCGTACAAGGGTTCAACAGTGTCTCTTAATTCTTGCGGTAGTATGCAGACAATTTTTGTGTCGCGTAACGGGAGTCTGTAGTCCGGTTACCTTGGTGTTTAGGCTCTGCATTTCCCACAAGAAGCAGTTGATGCTGCTCAGGATGATCACCTCGTCCTGAAATCCCATCCAGATGTCTGCGAGGTCGATGAATTGCGGCTGGACCAGTCAGAAAACGCGATTTCATGTATCTTCTGTAAGGATAACTCCGTGAAGGAGTATAAAACGTGATCTTACGTATACTTGAGCCGTGGGGATGGCGGTCCTGTACCTTACGGTGTCGTGGATTTTGAAGAGCCGACCCTGGAGACGCTCCATAAGCAATTGCAGCTCCTTTTCACTGCGTTCCACGTCGCTCAACACTTTTCTGCTCGAGGAACATATTTCTTTTTTTGGTAGTTACTCTTTGAAAAGACTCCTGCGTCCTAGGGGCTCAACCCTTTTATCTCAATACTTTAAATTCTCAAAGAAATTCAATTACAATTCGACTACAGTTTAGTCTAGTCGTTAGAATCCTCCGTTAAATTAATTTATAATGTGCAAAAGATTTCAAAGGCTAATTCAGCGTCGACGTACAGTCAGTGTAAAAAGTATTCGCACATCCTTTAACAAATTAGCATGTTCGTAATTATAATTTTGCAATTGTTATCAATAGAGTTTAAAAATTCCATTCCTTTTCATTACACCCTTTTAAAAAAGTTTTTTAAGGGTGTGCAAATACTTTTTACACTGACTGTACGTGGACGCTGAATTAGCCTTTCTTTTGCACATTATAAATTAATTTACTGAGGATTCTAACGACTGCAACTAAACTAAAAACGAGCATGTTCCTAACTATAATTTTGCAATTGTTACCAATAGAAATTAAAAATTCCATTCCTTTTCGTTACACCCTTTTAAAAAAGTTTTTAAAGGGTGTGCAAATACTTTTTACATTGACTGTACGTTGACGCTGAATTAACCTTTCTTTTGCACATTATAAATTAATTTACTGAGGATTCTAACGACTGCAACTAAACTAAAAACGAGCATGTTCGTAACTATAATTTTGCAATTGTTACCAATAGAAATTAAAAATTCCATTCCTTTTCATTACACCCTTTTAAAAAAGTTTTTAAACGGTGTGCAAATACTGTTTACAGTGATTATGAAACCGACAGAGATCAGGCGAACCTGACGTAGATTTCTTGCTGCCTAGAGGCTGCCAGAATGCCAACCAGCCACTGAACATTTTCCATCGTGAAAACACCAAATGGCAACACCTCCCAATAACAAATCGATTTCTCCAGGGCTGCTGTGATCCTGTAGATCCTCATCATCAGTCGCTCTAGGAGTTCAATGACAGATTCGTGGCTCTTCTTCGTAGCTTCTTGCAGTATGCTCGGCACTGAAAATGCATTTCCGGTCAGCGATGACTAGTACCAAATATTAATGTAAAATAAATGAAGAAGAAATGGATTTTGATTTTTCTGCATGATAAAAGAATTTTTCTTAAATATCCGCGGTCTAATTAGTTCTAAATGAATTCTGAATAATTCCAAGGTGTCCTTCTTTTCCCGATGCTTTAAGTACGTGCTCGGTTTGTCGATTGGTTAACTCAGCATCGCCGATGAATCATCATAGCTCGCGAAACATACTTACGATCGTCGATGCCCTCGCCTCCGCGCTGGCAGTCCCTGTTGAATAGCCTAATCCCCGCGACTATGCACATCAGCTCCATCAATTGTTCCTCCTTCTCACGTTTCGACATCTTCGCGTAAGCTTCCAGCTCCGAGGGCTGGAACACGCTCTGCAGGGCCACTGAAACTTCCCTGAAAATCGTACGTCAATTTTGAAGGCGGCGTTGCAAAGAGCAGTCTTCAATCTTTAAATCTATTGCAGTTTCATTCACGGAAAACATTTTTTAAAGTTTCTAGAGTCCTCTGAATTTTGCTAATTTTATTGTACAATTGTTTCTTACGATGCAGAGCATGAAAATCTAAACAGCCTTTTTCCTCTAAAAATGCAGTAAATTCAGAAATCTCTAAAAACTGTAAAGAAATTTTTTTCACAGTTAAAACTGCCATCTATTTAAAAATTGAAGTCTCCTCTTTGCAACGCCGGCTTTAAAATTGATACACGATTTTTTTAACTCATTTTATCGACTTTTGAGAGAGAGGTGTGCCACGAGAATTTGCTCCTCATTTTTATTCTATAAAGTGACTAACAAAAATCGTACGTCAATTTTTAAGGTGGCGTTGCAAAGAGCAGTCTTCAATCTTTAAATCTATTGCAGTTTCATTCACGGAAAAAATTTTTTAAAGTTTCTAGAGTTCTTTGAATTTTATTATTCTTTTTGGAAAAAATCAGTGTTCGATTTCTCATGTGATACATTATCTGTTAACATCTTAGAACAAAATGAACACTGGTCGGTAAAAATAGAGGCTTCAAGCTTCAGAATGAGTCCAGACTAATCACTGTACTATGTGCTTTTGCAAAATTATCACAATGTTAATATTTACATATTTTAGTTCAATGAGTGTACTGTGTGATGGACTAAGTTTCTAGAGTTCTTTGAATTTTATTATTCTTTTTGGAAAAAATCAGTGTTCGATTTCCCATGTGAAACATTATCTGAAAATATACTGAAACGATCGATGCTACTGTTCGAGGCTCGTTCGAAGCCTGGATTCTTGATTCGAGATTTTTACCGCAGCACGGATGTAACTGTAGGGTTCCCCAGGCCGCTGAGGACAGTGATCACGATCAGCATCTTCTGGTACAGTCTTTCGGCATCCTGTTCGTTCGATAGTTTCTCGGTCTCGCAGATCTCGGCAACCATTGGGCCCGTTTTTTGGTGGAGACGCAGTCTGTGACGCTTCACCGTCTCCTCTGCGAAATAACGAAAACATTTTTAAAGATTATTTCTAGATTTTAGTGTTTATTTGCTCCTGACTTTACTATTTAAATTGTGAACTGAGAATTCGTTTATAAATTTAATCGGCTGAGACGCATAAATTAATATTTAACATTTCTTTTAGTCCATCATACAGTACACTCAATGTACTAAAATATGTAAATATTAAAATTGTGGTAATTTTGCAAAAGCACATAGTACAGTGATTAGCATGGACTCATTCTGAAGCTTGAAGCCTCTACTTCTACAAACCAGTGTTCATTTTGTTCTAACATATTTTCAGATAATGTTGCACATGGGAAATCGAACACTCATTTTGTCCAAAAAGTATAATAAAATTCATAGGACTCTAGAAAGTTTAAAAAATTTTTTAATCCGCCTTCAAAATTGACGTACGATTTTTTTTACTCACTTTATGGTTTAAAAATGAGGAACAAGTTCGGTTAAGAGAAAATCACGATGTATCCTAAAAGCTGGTGGCACACCTTTCTCTCAAAAGTCGATAAAATGCGTAAAAAAAATCGTATATCAATTTTAAAGCCGGCGTTGCAAAGAGGAGACTTCAATTTTTAAATCGATTGCAGTTTCATGTGTTAAAAAAATTTTTTACAGTGTTTAGAGACTTCTGAATTTACTGCATTTTTTTAGGAAAAAGGCTCTTCAGATTTTCATGCTCTGCATCGTAAGAAACAATTGTACAATAAAATTAGTTATGTATTGTAAAACTAGATACTTCCAGCTTTGAAATGAGTCCAGACTCATGGTTGTACTATTTGTTCTTAGAATATGGCGAATGTTTAAATATCGGCAATTTTTCGAGAATCTGGTATTCGGTCTTCAAATAGTTCTCGGATAGATTATGTGACAGTTCCAAATAAAATGATAACAATAATATAATAATATGCACATATTTCGTTGATTGCCTACTCTACTTATTTTTCATCATAATTGCATAAAATCCATAGCCCGATAATCAGTATTGCTGTGAGGATGAACGTTGAGGATTTTCTCCTACCCCTGTCGCGATAATGTTTTGCGAAGTATAGTTGGCTCTTCAGTATGTTCAAGCTTGGATTGTCTGACTCGGACATCTTTGCCACTATTGCTTGGACGAGCTTCTCATTGTTCTCCTCGTCGTCGATTTTGATATCGTATTCGGGATTCAACAGGAACAAATTCACCTACGAAGCAGATACCAATCATTAGAGTTCAGTTAGACAATAAATTAGTCCGCAGAAAGAACGTTAAAATCGCCTAAACGGCCCCAAGTACATCAAAGTTGCATTCATCAAATTCTCGAGGTTATTTTAAAACACTTTTTCCTTTTCGGAAATATCGTACGTGGTCCCGTTTTGGAGTTATTAAGGAAAAACGTGGACCAATCGGAGCGCGACTGCAGCGAACGTATACCCGCCCACCGCGCTCTGATTGGCCCGCGTATTTCTTTAATAACTCGGAAACGAAAGGTCGAATCGCGAAATGGCAAAGGAAAATTGTTTTTTAAATAATCAGAGGAATTATTCCTTTCAAGGAACCACCCCTATCGAGGGGTTGGCGTTCAACGCGACTTTCCTGTACGTCGTCCGCGTCCACGACGACTGTAAACGTCGGTTCTTGAATGATCGAAATTAAAATTGCATGGAAAGTACCAGAAACGAAGCGAAATCCTTGGTCGCGTGCACTTCCCTGGACTTGCACTCGTTCACTATCCTCCTGATCACTTCTTTTCGCGTATTTTCCATCGTGCACGTTTCAGAGTTCTTTGGACGAGTTTCAACGAGCGAGCCGCGTGTTTCGTCCTTGCTGTTTGATCGATACGTGGGAAGTTTCCTGGCCATCCACACAATTATGTAAAACAGAGAAACGTTTCATTGCTGTGCTCGATCAAAGAGCCTTCCTGCCAGTTAATTCCTACGTGAATCTCATTGACACCGCGATTGCGACGAGAGGCGGACAGAGCGATTCAAAAGTTTCGTACATTTTCTGCTAATACAGGGTTCTAATGCTCCGACCACCGTGGCCGAGTCTATTTCGACCCGTAGTATAAAAATCGTTATCCAATCGCGCAATTTATAGCTGCAAAATTAAATAAATAAATAGATTTAATTTAATATCAAATAAATAGCCTATTAAATAAACAAAGTGATTCCAGGGGTTATTCTGGGAAATCTTTTTCTTTGCGAAAATGTCGTACGCGGCTTCGTTCTCGAGTTATTAGCGAAAAACGTGGACCAATCGGAGCGCGGCTGTGGCGAACAGATACCAGCCCACCGCCCTCTGATTGGCCCGCGTCTGTCGTTGATAATTCGACAACGAAGCGTCGAATCGCGAAATGGCTAAGGGAAAAGTTTCTTGGAATATCACCGAAAATCACCTCTTTTAAGGAACTCGAAGATTTATGGGACACCCTGTATATTTATAAATAAATAAGTTCGAGAGTCAAGGGAATACATTTCCGTTTATTTAAAACCTTGTATCACGATTTGTTGTAAGGATACAGGTATTAGATTATTGTATGTCTGCGCGTTTTACAATGACTGTATATTGACAATAACAAAATAGAATCTAGTAGTATTGATTGTTATAGCGTTATGGATTGATTATAAATGTTTCATTATTTTAAAGATTTGTTCGTATATACCTCTGTAGTTTATATTAACCTCACTTGTCAACTTAAGATTCAGCCACGGAATTTCCTTGATCGATGTCCAATTTAATCTGTCAACAAGCAAATACTTATGCCCAGTATTTTCCAATCGCTGTGAATCATTTTTATAAAGCAAATAAATTGTTTGCTTGCTACGGAGAATTCGGATAATGATCTTCGTTAAAAGTTTCTGGAACTCGTATCGAACGGAACTGTCAAATAAAAGAAAATCGGAGAAAAACAGCGCACGTCAAATTCTGTCGAAATTATATTTTGCTATATTTAAACAGTACCTCGACATTTTATAACCTCTACGGATTTTCGCGCCAACCCAGCACCGAGTAAAATTGCTAATAAATCATTAACTAAATTTCTTCGTTTACCTATATAAATATTGCGGGAAATCTCTATAAATCCAGTCTTGCAATATCGGCGAAACAACATCCACCAGTCGTATCTTCTTAGCATGATTAAAAGTTTCAAACAGGTTTCGCCAGTTAAGAATCGTCTTCGATCCACCTACGAAATAGAAATCTCCATATCCTAGTGAAACGACTTCGCTTCTGCCCCTAATTACGACTTCCTTCTTCGCGAATCAACATATGCGCGACAACGCGCAAAACTCGATTCAAACTGCGCAGGTTTGAGGTAACCTATCACGTAATTTAATAAATCTGCCAATAAATATCTTAACATTACTTTTATCTTGTAATTTAAAACGAACTCGTACCAACCTAACAATTACGAAAAACTGTTCAGACCCATGCACCAGAAATTATCAAATAAACTTTTCACTCGAGCGTATAAAAATTGCGGGAAATCTCTACAACTGGAGTCACGTAATTTTGATAAAAGAATATCCGCCAGTACACACGTTCTCGGCACGGTTGAAAGTCGAAACAGCGATGCATTAATAATCGAAGAATAGTCTTCGATATACCTGCTGAAGAGAGGCCTCCGTAACCAATTTCGTTTCTGCTCCTAATTACGACTTCCTTTTTCGCAAATCAAGGTAGGCGCGATGCCGCGCAAAACGCGTCTCAAACTGCGCAGGTTCAAACTATCGCGTCATTTAATAAATCTGCCAATAAATATCTTAACATTACCTTTGCCTTGTAATTTAAAACGAACTCGTACTAACCCAACAATTACAAAAAACTAACCCTTCCACCAGAAATTATTCAATAAACTTTTCACTGAAGCATATAAAAATTGCGGTAAATCTCTACAACTGGAGTCAAGTAATTTTGATAAATCCATCAGTACGCACGTTCTCGGCACGGTTGAAAGTCGAAACAGCGATGTATTAATAATCTAAGTATAGTCTTCGATATACCTGCTGAAGAGAGGTCTCCGTACCCGAGCGAAACAACATAGTTTTTGCCCCTAATTACGACTTCCCTTTTCGCAAATCAAGGTAGGCGCGACAACGCGTAAAACGCGTTTCAAACTGCGCAGCTTTTGCCGCGGAGGAGGTTCGGGAACGTTCGTGCGCGGTCGTGCCGCCTCGACGGCTCGATACGCCGCGGTGGTGGGGATGTGGGTACGGTCTCCGAGGGTAGCGTCAGTCTGCACCGGCAAAGGAATCGGGTTGGATGATCAGTATAGTGTGGTGCGCTTCACGAAAGGGTTTAGCGAGGACTCGGGACGCGAGACAGAAAGAAAAGCTTGTGATGACGTTCGCGTGAAGCTCGTGTACACCGTTGTGAATCGCCGTCCGAGAAACATGCCGACTGGTAACCGGTGCTCGGGTTCGCGATGCACCTTCGGTGGTGTAACGGTGCAGTGGAAATTGGTGCTGGTTCTGTTGGTGGTCGTTGTCCTGTCCGACGTCTACGCCGAGATCCAAGGTGAGTCTTCGATTGACCTGTGTCCCTCTTGACCGAACGGTCTCCCGAGAACTTACCGTTTCGACAGACGGTCGGCCACCTCGATGTTTGTTCGTTTACGCCTGACGAAACAACTCGACGGCGATCGAAAATCGATTTCCATATTATCGTAATGTGCCACGAAAGTTTACTTACTCGAGTATTAACTCGTTCCGCCTGCATCGTCGTGCTCGCGTGTCGGACTTTCGAAGTCGGAGAACAGAATGCGTTAAACGTCTCGTGCCATTAGTTTCTTCGAGTCCAGATTACAGATATTATTGTAGTAGTGTTTATTCGAGAGCACGTGGCTTTCGAATAAATATAAATGCTCGTTTGTTTTTAGTAGGAGTTACGATCGTCGAACAACTTCCGATCGTTACCATGGTTAAATAAATCGTAGCGCGACGGAATTAATTGTACTGTGCTAAAGTAAATTTTACTATACTGTAGCAAAAGGGGGTTCGCTATAGTTTTTCCACGCTGCTGTAATTGATAACGTGCCACGCTTATTTATTACGATCTTCTTTACTGTGAAATAATTAAGCATACGTTGTTTACTCGAGTTAAATCGTTTATTCAGCGTATCTTTATTAAATGCACTTAAAATAAACGTGTAATTTTTTTTTTATTCTAACATTGTTGAGAAGATTTTGGGAGAAACAAATAATTGTTAGTTTAGACTTTGTTTGATTAAACTGTAAGGGATAAAAATGAAAAATTGTTATTTTATATTGAAATATTGTTGGTCCCCAGACGTCTGACATTTATTTTTTGAAACAAGATAATTTGTTTATACAGAAATGTGATATTTTTGAGGGGGACCAAACAGTTTCTACTTTTTGTTGTATACCAAAGACTTTTATAATGAATAATTGTTGGTGCCCTGAAGTTTAATAATTATTTTCCCAAGTACGATAATTTGTTTATGCAAAAATTTGTTTCATCCTTTGAGGGGGACAAAAGATTTCAACTTTATATTCTATTAGGAAGACTTTTATAATGTAGCAATGA
>CM052098.1:1295493-1316973 GCA_028453745.1 Agapostemon virescens | reverse complement strand
AATCAATTCCAAAGATGATGTACAAAATTGTTCAGCCTAATGTAGTTATCAACAAACTTCAATGTATCCACCCTTGAATCTCTTGCTAAGTTCTCAAACCATTGTAAAATGTTCCTCCATCGACAGACATTCAGCCTCAACTAAAGAATTGCATAAATCAATTCCAAAGATGATGTACAAAATTGTTCAGCCTAATGTAGTTGTCAACAAACTTCAATGTATCCACCCTTGAATCTCTTGCTAAGTTCTCAAACCATTGTACAATGTTCCTCCATCGACAGACATTCAGCCTCAATCAATGAATTGCATAAATCAATTCCACAGATGATGTACAAAATTGTTCAGTCTAATGTAGTTGTCAACAAACTTCAATACATCCACCCTTGAATCTCTTGCTAAGTTCTCAAACTATTGTACAATGTTCCTCCATCGACAGACATTCAGCCTCAACTAAAGAACTGCATACATCAATTCCAAAGATGGTGTACAAAATTGTTCAGTCTAATGTAGTTGTCAACAAACTTCAATGTATCCACCCTTGAATCTCTTGCTAAGTTCTCAAACCATTGTACAATATTCCTCCATCGACAGACATTCAGCCTCAACTAAAGAATTGCATAAATCAATTCCACAGATGATGTACAAAATTGTTCAGTCTAATGTAGTTGTCAGCAAACTTCAATATACCCACCCTTGAATCTCTTGCTAAGTTCTCAAACCATTGTACAATGTTCCTCCATCGACAAACATTCAGCCTCAACTAAAGAACTGCATACATCAATTCCAAAGATGATGTACAAAATTGTTCAGTCTAATGTAGTTGTCAGCAAACTTCAATGTATCCACCCTTGAATCTCTTGCTAAGTTCTCAAACCATTGTAAAATGTTCCTCCATCGACAGACATTCAGCCTCAACTAAAGAACTGCATAAATCAATTTCTAAGATGATGTACAAAATTGTTCAACTTGATCTAACTGCCAGCAAACGTTTAATGTATCCACCCTCGAATCTCTTGCTAAGTTCTCAAACCATTGTACAATGTTCCTCCATCGACAGACATTCAGCCTCAACTAAAGAATTGCATAAATCAATTCCAAAGATGATGTACAAAATTGTTCAGTTGAATGTAGTTGTTTTAAATTAAAAAATTACAATTTACAAAAAACGATTCTTCCATCTGATTCGTCTTTTAAAACCATTTTAGATTACGTTAGCAACATTTTTCGTATTTTCAGAGGTAGTGGAGATATTTAGGTGTCCTCTTTTAAACGAAACACCCTGTATAAAGAAGACCCTGAACAATTCTAATCTCGTGTTGTTGATGTTACAGCGAGGAACGACTTCGTGCTGGCGATGTTCATAATCTTCCTGGGCATCGTGCCGATGGTCGCGCTGTCGTTGATCGGGATCTGGTGCATGAAGAACAAGACCTTCAGCACGAAGTACGTATGTTGCCTGGTACCGGTGATAGAGCCGCGGAGACGGTCAAAGTTCGCGGCGAACGGTCCGAATTCGGGTCACACGATCGGTAAAAACGTGTACGAGAGGGTGGTCACGTTCTTCTCGCCTCCGACCGAGTACAGGCGGACAGGTGACCGCGTGTTCACGATCAGCGACAATCTACAGTCGAAAGAGAAGCTGCAGATCACTAAGACCGGCCTGATCTCGACCACTAACCCGGACGCGATCAGCTGCAGCAACAGCATCGAGAGCCGGAAGTCGATGCTGCTCGCCGCTAGCCAGACTAACATTAAAAAGCCCCCGAATCCGATCGAGACAGATCGGTCCGCCACCGTCGCTGCGACCTCCTCCTCCGTAGAGTCCCGGCCACGAAAGAACTCGCTGCGAACGGAGTTGGGCGCCAAGATATCCGAGCGCATCCAACAGATGCAGAAGAAGACCGTGAAAAATGTTAAGGGCCTCACGGTCAGAACCGACATGAAGCCAGATCACTCGAACAAACCTCCCAGCCCTTCGCCGAAGACCGGAGAGCCCTTGCTGCCCGCCGAGCTTCCCTGTGTCAAGATCCAGGCTCCCTTTTACAATAAAAAACCTCCTCCCCCGCCAGCACCCGACCAAAGCCTCAAGCCAAAGATCAGATCCTAATTGATGTTCTTCTGTCTCCCTCCCCTAGCAACATTTAACGCGTTGTCTACCGGCTTAATTAATACAAAACTACTGTCTGGTCAATTAACTAATCATCTTTGGACATTGTTACTTCTCCAAAGAGAATCTGCAACCCCTTGCTATACATAGAAAACTATATGCTATATATAGAACTTTCTGAACAAACTTTGCGATAAGTAATGTCTGATAGCAAATTTTAATTATTTACTGAGAAAGTATCTTGCTGTATTTTTCATGTGGACTACTTTTGTTGCATTGTCAAAGGCAGGAGAGTTAGGATCATTGTAGAATCCTATGGAATTGTATGGCAAGGGGTTGCAAGCCGATTAACCCTTAATCGACAGGGTGGTTCACGGTGCATTTTTAATATCTTCCTTCATAACATTTTGATATTTCACCGACTAAAAATTCGTTGTCACGCTAAACACGCGCTTGGCGTTAGAACTATCCGAGATGTCGAAAGGACAACGCTGAAAGTACTTATTATTCCACTGTACAAGACTGTAAAAATTAGAAGAAAATTCCTACCGAAGTAATTAGCCAAAGTCTCGTCGTGATTGTGAAGCTTAACGCTAGGTTCGACGGGGCTCTGTTGAAACAACGCGTTTTGGAATTTAGAAAAATTTAGTTGAATATGTTTTCCATGGTTTTAACAGTTTGCGTTGAGCGTTGCGTAGTGTTAAGCGCCCTGTGACCAGCGCACGATACTTCTAGCGTTAACAAGCGTATCGGGTTGACATAATATCCCGGTAGACAAAGCGTTAACCACCCCCGAAGAGAGTTTCCTTTTAGCGCCGAGTTCATGGCGACCCTAGCCCTTGATTCTCGACCATGATCTTCGCGCTAGGACGAAAAGCGAAAGGTTGACAGTAACGGTGGCGGCACTAATCGACTACTCATTTTTACCAAACGATAGAGTACGGATGCACTGTGATTTTTATACTTGTAACAACGGAACTAACGACTATATATTTATATATACATACATAAAGCGGGACTCTGTCTCTCTCTTTCACTTTCTCTCTAGACGAAATCGACGACTATAACGGAAAGAGTCCCGTTGTAGAATTTTGATATCCTATCGAGACACGATCATGCTCGCAGGAGCATGCCGATTACAGGAAATGCGTAGAATCATTTTGTACTTATCACTTAGAGGATAGTAGAAAAGAAAGGCGCGCGCTAATCGTATAGTTTATTTATTCTTTGTTTCGTCGTTGTTTCCTGCTCAAGTGGCGCGACAGAATCGCGCATCGTGCAATTCGAGAATATTATTATTAATATTATTATGACTATTATTATTATAATTATTATTACTATTATTATTACTATTATGTTAGATGTTTAGAGTGTGCACGTCGTGTAAAAGTATTAAGCAAGTGGGTGATAATATGATAGAACGACCATCGCCGTTACGCACGGTGCGATATCTTGGCGATTTGGCTGCAACGAATTGCAAAAATTAACTCTGGAAGCACAGAGGATCGAAGCTGGCAATTATACGAGCCAATAATATGTCAATTATCAACGACAATTCTGGATCTGTGCAAATTCTATTCTAAGCAATACATTTGAGACGATTAGCAAATTTGTAAAAGAGGAGAGTCACGTTTTAACAGTTTGTAAATAATGTTCTACTACTAATCTTCGGCACTCGGTGTCTGTAACAAATTGCCATACTGTTTAAAAAAGATTTTGCTTCGCTGTGTTTGCATTGTGAAAGTCGATGAAGATGTAAGCGTTATAACTACCAGTAGTGGTGATGAAATTTGTATGCACAACAGGAAATTAATTCCATACGCAATGAAGCTACTTTAACACTAAACCTACCACAGGAGGTCAAATGACCCTTCTCAGAATTTTTATTTTGTAATTATCAAAGTTACAAAATTGCCTTTTTAGAAATCAATTCAATAAATCTCTTTGTTCAATCCTACTTTGTAATGAAGGTGCAAATAATCCAAATAAATTGAATCTTGACTGTTTTATAAGTTAATATACACCAGACAATTTTAATGCTCGGTAGGTTTAGTGTTAAGTGAAAAATGTCTCGATTTTGGAATTGAAATTGCTTGGAGTGCAAAGATTTAGATGCGTCGAGTCCGCAGTCTAAAAGTGACTAAGTAAAACAAGAAGAGTTAAAGGAGAAAGACATTCCTCGAGAAATCATATCGCTACTATTAAGTCTAGCAATTTAATGAATCGTTCCAAACGCCCAGCGTGTTCAGAAATTGTTGCAGTCAATTTTTTAGAATGATATGTGCGTCTAGAAAGGAGCAAGTAGTTTATTAATTAACGCAGCCAAAAGCTATCGCACGGTGCGCAGGTGCGACCTAATCTATAATACTCTAATTAGCTAGAAAAAGTAGCTCGACAAAAACACAGGTTTCCGACCCGTGGACTTAGAGCATGCCTAGAACTTGCGACACGAGCATGAGCATGTGTGGATCTAATTTTTTTTTTTTATATATATATATTTCTCGATTACTATTGCATCTAGATAAAGTTCGCCGAACTCGATTCGGTGTTCTGGGGCCACGTGTTAACGACCACGTAATACTTCTTTTTTTTTTTGTTTTTTAATTTGAAATAATCTTTTTAACAAAAGAAGGTACGAAGAACGAGGAACAACAATACAGTCTGTCTATCTCTCTCGATGGGAATCTCGGAAAACTGCACAGAGTCGCTCGCACTTAAGCAGAATGGATTTGTACATGATTTTATTCTCAATAAACGTAATGATTTTACACGGACCAGCGTACCGAATTTTCTTCAGTCTGCCAATCTAACTAAAGCAGAACAGATATTTATATATACATATATATATATACATATGTTTTTACGAACTTCCTTCTTCCAAAGAGCTTGCGACTAACACTTTAATCTCTCACTAACTACATCTTCCTGCAAATTTCTCTGATGCGTGTGTGTGTATGCGTGTGCGTGTGTTGCATGCGTGTTCCCCTGCGAGATGATCCCAAAAATACTGTCAAAATGGTGCATATGAAATGTGAATTATGTGAACAATGTGCAACGCTTGCTATGGCAACTTGAATGCACTTTTGACGATGGCTTTCCATCGTGGTAAACTATCAAACCATTGTACAACATTGTTGAGTATGTAATTCTTTCAGCAGACATTCAACCTCAACTAAAGAATTGCAGAAATCAATTCCAAAGATGATGTACAAAATTGTTCAGCCTAATGTAACTGTCAGCAAACTTCAATGTATCCAACGTTCCTCCATCGACAGACATTTAGCCTCAACTAAAGAATTGCATAAATCAATTCCAAAGATGATGTACAAAATTGTTCAGTCTAATGCACTTGTCAGCAAAATTCAATGTATCCACCCTTGAATCTCTTGCTAAATTCTCAAACCATTGTACAATGTTCCTCCATCGACAGACATTCAGCCTCAACTAAAGAATTGCATAAATCAATTCCAAAGATGATGTACAAAATTGTTCAGTCTAATGTAGTTGTCAACAAACTTCAATGTATCCACCCCTCAAAACTTTTGCTAAATTTTCAAACCATTGTACAAAACAATAGATTACAATGTTCCTTCATCGACAGATATTCAGCCTCAACTAGAGAATTACATAAATCAATTCCAAAGATGATCTACAAAATTGTTCATCTTGATCTAACTGGCAGCAAACCTTCAATGTATCCACCCCTCAAAAGTTTTACTAAATTCTCAAACCATTGTACAAAACAATAGATCACAATATTCCTCTGTCGACAGACATTCAACCTCAACTAGAGAATTGCAGAAATCAATTCCAAACATGATCTACAAAATTGTTCAACTTGATGTAACTGGCAGCAAACCTTCAATGTATCCACCCCTCAAAACTTTTGCTAAATTCTCATACCATTGTACGAAACAATACATCACAATGTTCCTCTGTGGACAGACACTCAACCTCAACCAGAAAATTGCATAAATCAATTCCAAAGATGAATAATAATTCTTAAACAATTCTACAAAACAATTGAACGCAGTGTCTCTCTGCTCACAGAGGTTCAGGCTTGCTAGAAAATGTCCTAAAGACGCTGTACCAAAATTGTCCAAGCATAACAACAGCATAAACTCCATGAACAAGCATGAAAGGCGCTTGATGGTTCGCATAAGAGACGACGACACGAATCGAAGCCGATCATCTCATATGCACCAGCCGAACACCTTCTCGCACGAGTGTGCCTGTGTGTGATACCGCGCGCTGCACGCGACTGGTCTCGTCTACATGATAAGAAGTGCATGCAACCGTCCGAAGTAGAGAGTGTCCGAAAAGAAAATGGAAGTGCACTCGCGATTGTTCGTTGTTTGTGCTTGAAATTTTCAGGAGTGATCGGGGCCACAACGGTGTCGATCGTCCGAGCCCGTTGCCCCGAACGATCGAGACGATCGATTCGAGCCTGAGCCAGGACCCGGCGTGCGCGAGCTTATTGCCGAAGCCGGAGGTCGACGAGCGTTACAACAATAATCTGTTCGGCCAGTTCAAAGGGTTCTCGATCACGCCGATCAAGAGCCAACCGAAGAGCAACGAGCCGACGAAGCCGGCGCCTCCTCCTCCAACAATCCCCACGGTGGCGATCAAAACCAACTTCCGAACGCTGCCGAAGAACGTCGTGCCGCGTAACTCCATCCTGAACTCGTCGACGAACTACAACAACGAGGCTCCATCGGCTCCAGCGTTGCCTCCACTAAACACTGGTCGTCCTTCGATAAGCAGTCCGGTTCTAGCTGCGACGACCTGCACCTCGGTAGAAGTGGTAGCTTCGAAACCGCCGGTCAGACCCGCTCTGGATGCTCCAACAAGACCGGCTCCAGCTCCTCCAGTGTGTTCCGAGCTGCAACGTCTTCAGAGACCGAACAGCACCCCGTTGACCAACGTCCTGGAGCCCGAGAAGAGACAGGACAAAGGCGGTACCCTGAACAGAATAGCCTCTATCCTGCGTCCCAGCTCCGGGATCATGAAGGCCGGCCTACAGATGACGCAGAAGGAGGAGAAGAACACGAACTCGCTGCCCCGTCTGCACCACCAGAAGGCCAACAAGCTGGTGAACAAAGAAATCCTGAGAAACCTGGAGATCTCAAACCCGATACCCCAGAAAGAGATAGAGATACCAACGCCAGCGATACCGGTGGTCCCAGAAGCCGAGAAGAAGAACGTGGTGCTGAGAGCTCAGTCGATGAGGGACAGCAAGGTCACGCCAAGGCCGAACATTCAGACGTTCGGATCCATGAGACAGACCACCGGCACACCGGTGAAGAGGCCTACCAGCATTCCCGCGAGCACCAGGCCGACGGCTCCTCCGCCTGGTCCTCCGACTGTCCCCAATCTTGAGAAGGTGAACGAAACCGGAAAGATCCCTGGACTGCCGGGATACCAGACGCCCCAGGTGACGAAGAGCTCGAAGACCGTCGATGACGCGTACGACGACTGCATGAACCTGGTGCCAGAGTCGTCCCTGACGAAGATAACGGAGGAGTCGCCTACCAGCGACAACATCTACGCCGTCATAGAGGAGACCATTCCCGAGAAGGCGAGGAAGACCCAGCCGGAACGGGTGAACAACGAGTACAAGCTGCCAAAGCCGGTCGAAGTCGCTGCGAATAATCCTGGCAACGTGGAGTCGATGGGTCTGCTGTCGGAGATCGTGTCGGAGATATCGAACCGCAACTTCGACTCCATCTACTCGACGGCTACCCTCTCCAGGAAGTCCAAGAACAACGAGGAGGCGGCGAAGACCCCGGAAGAGCTGGGCTCGAACAATTCTCTGGGAGCGTACGTGAATTCCGCTCACTATAAATCGCCGGGTAGCATTTACTCCAACTCCCCGTCGGCGAAGTTCAACTCGTCCAGTTCGACGACCAGTTCGGGCTACTTGAATCCTTCGGTGTTGAACGTCCCGCGACAGGAGCCCGAGAAGCCCGAGCCGAAGTCGGTCGACAAGACCAAGCTGGTGTCGTTGAACTCGTCGAATCCTAATTTGAACGACGACATCTCGAAGGAGCTGGGGATGAAGCCGAGCAGCAAAGCCGATCCCTCGAAGCCGATGACCTCGTTGAAGACCAGGCCGCTCCAGAGAGTCTCGACGAGCGGAAAAGCCGGAGAGGATGTTGCGGACGGCAAGGAGCAGACGAAGCCTGTTCTCGGTCGCACGAAGACGCCTCCTGGGATCGTGAAGGGGTCGAAGGGTTCCGAGAGCTCCTCGAGAACCAAACAGTCCTCCGATGCGAGTTCGAAGGGGTCGAAACAGGGCTCCAATTCGGACGCGACGACGGACTCTTCTAATAGATTATCTTCGAAAACTGTGCCTTGTAGCCCTAAGGATAGCGGGGGTAAGTTCAACAGCCCGGACGTGGTGTCGAGCTGTTCGACCTCGAACCAAATCAGTACAAAGTCGCCGGACGTGCTCGGCGGCAGCGGGAAGTTCAGCTTCCAGCCGAAGAACGTGCAACAGAAGGTGCCCACGTTGCCCAGAGCAGCGAAGAGTCCCTCGACGAAAGAAGCACCTGGACCGAAGCCGCTCGGCATCGCCAAAACGACCTCTACCCCGGCGGAGAGGAAGAAGTCACCGACGACCAGCGGTAACGCGAACCTGGCCAAAGCTCTGGCCCCGAAGGAGCCGGTCTCCAAGGTCAAGGTAGCGCCGAAGACCGAGACGAAGACCGAGACCAAGGCCAACGCGGTCCAGAGAGCTGCCACCGGGAAGTCGAACGTCGCCTCGCTGCAACAGAAATTCGAAGCGAATAAAAACGTGAACGTGTCCAGGACGGTGGCCGGCGTGCACAAAAGAACATTCACGAAGATCGCCGAGGCGAAAAAGTAGATCGGCCAGAATCGAGTCTACGCGAAATAAATCTAGTCTGTCGGCGACTCGCTTTGTCGAGAGCGCGAGGTAGCTGAGAACTGTGTTTCTAGAACGAGATCGGTGGAGGATCTTCGGGTGCTTCTGCACACTGTGCGACAATGAGAAATAGGACGTGTAGCCTGTATAACAGCGGACTTCTTGCGAGGCGGGAACCATCGTGTTTGACGAGCTGCTGGTTCAACGTTGATAGTCTATCAGCCCCTGATGATGTACCACGATCCATTCGGTTCGTCGAATACTCTCAGAGTAAAATTACTTGTATGGAATTTGATCCAAGCATCTCGAGGCTCTTCGAGAAGCTGGCTGGATCTATTCGTTAGACGACGTGTAAAACACTTCACAGGACACCCTTGAAACAAAATAGTTTGATATATTGCATTTGTTCGGTATTATATTGTTAAGTATATAAATTAATTTGTGGCTCTCGCGGTGAATCAAATTGTAACTTTATTTTGTATTCGAATCTCCAAGCACCGTATTGGAGATGGACGAACTATTGTACTTGTAAGATAAAGTAAATGCATAGAAAGTGGTTGAGACTATTTTGAAGAATAGATTGCTTTCTGATTGTTTGTAAATAGTCAATAAATTCACGAATAAAGAGCTACCAATTAATTTATGTACCGAATAAATAGAGAGGTATCGTTGCTGATATTAGTTTATCTATTTATTATTTATGTCAGGTTCAGTGACCAAATATTTGTGTTGTGTGTAAAGATTGACAGAAAGGAGACTTCGGATTGGACTCTTGCTCAGATCCCAGGTCTCCGTAACTTTGACTATTCATAAATGATCAAATAATTGTAGCTAGTATTGCGTACACATCATTAAGGGTTCGTGTACTATCATCGTATGGACGCTCGTCGAAGTCGATGTAGAGGTTAGGATCCCCGTCAGTTTATAGAGTAGCCGGATCGAGGTGTTCGGTCTCGTTTCGACAGCAGCTCGTAATGGCAGCGTGCAAAATGTGGCCAGAATACTTCTCGAGAAAAATCGTATTCCGGAACATTTTGTATCTTCTACCGGTGTACATAGTAGCTACTTAAAAATTCTAATATTTTTTGTAGAGTTATCACCCGTAACCACGTGCAACACTAATGACCGATGAACACGTTCGTTCGTGAAAGAATTTTTTTAAGGAACGAGATGACTAAGCAACGATTTATTTTCAAAAGAAATCCCGCGAGAAATTTTTCAACTCTGTGATATACGTGTAACAAATGGAAAAATAGCACAGAAACATTGCCCCCTGCGTGGGTGTCGACTGATGACACGTTGACTGCCAGATTGCGATCTCGAAAAAAAGTCCCGCAGTGAGTTAAAGCAATTTGAAAATCTATCAAAGCGATTGCTCCCTTTTTCATGCCTTAGAAATCCTAACTAAATTTCTACTTCTCGAATGTATAAGAAAAATCCTTGTCCCTTGTTTATTTTCAAACAAGAAACTTACCGAATTAAGGAATTAAAGAACTAAGGAATAGTTTCTGAATTCGATGAGAACAGAACCGATGTGGCAGTCAACCTGTTGAAAGAAATAAAAAAAAAAAGAAAAGAGAAAATAGCAGATTAGAGACGCTCGACCAAAATTTATCGTTTTATAAAGATAGAGTTTTCAAGAGCGAATTAGTTTCGAGACGAAAATCATATCGAAGAGAGCTCTGCACCTTTCCAAAGACTAAGCGTTAGACTCCCCAGCCACCGAGAACAGAAAATCATTTGTTCGATGACCTGCGAGAAATCGAAAGATTCGTTAGAGCAACCGCAAAGTATGTTGTCTTTTTCTTTTTTTTTTTCTGCTTTTCGAGTTTCATCGAGTTCGGAGGTTCGACGAAGCAATACGTAAAACGACTCGGACAAAAGAGGACAGAGTGCCTAATAAAGCTGCGAACGGCGTCCCGTTTTCGTTGTCCGACGACAGTTGATGCATTTATTTTAGGTGCCGCAAGATATCGCTGCAAGCTCCGACAAACTCCAAAGACAGTGCCATCGGATTCGACAGAAATGCAAAGACTATAAAAAGAGAAAGAAAGAAAACAAACGAACCTTTGAGGAGATATTTATTTGACTGAGCAACCTGTAAATATGTGCATATTGTAACATAGACGTAAGTCGTATTTTATACAACGTACCTTCGTGCTCACAAAAGTTCACTTTCGCGGTAAACTCCTGTCCCGGAGCGCGTGCGAAATGCGACTTTTATCAGCATTTAGCTTTTTAACGGTGTCAAGTTCGATTTGTTGTTAAGCGCGTGAGACTCGCCTGTACAAAAAGAGAAACGCAAAAAAAAAAACGGGAAAAAGATGTAAGAAAAAAGACAAGAGAATATGAACAAATAAGAACACGCGACAGACCAAAAAAAAAAAAAAACGAAAGAATAGGAAAAGGAGGAAAAGGTTTTATTGAACGGTTGCGACTAGTTTTGCGCATTCGCCGGTTCTAGCAGAGCGATCTCTCGCGATCCACAATTCACCTGTATACGATTGTTCGCTTTTTCATTTATCACAGTTCCTATGTACAGTACGTCTGGATGCGTTGAAAACAAAAATATTCTTCTGAGTAGCCGCGCGACTTCGGGTTCAATAAAGCTTTTCAACAATGTTCGGAAAAACGAAGAAAAGGAAAAAAACGCAAAGGCATCCGCGTGTCATTTTTGCAATCGCTTCTTGTTCCGCTGTAAAGACAATCAGACAATCTTTCGAGCAGAGCCTTGGCAAGTTATCTTTTATTTTTCGAAATTGATTTTTCTAATTAATTCACCTCTCGAACGGGGTGGAAAATAGTTGAGACAACGATGATCAAGGAATTAACGTTATTGTTTGTGAAGTTTGACCGGAATTCGAAAGAAACAGGTCGACAAAAGATAAACGAATCGGATGTATACAGGGTGTCTAAAAAATAATCGAATTACTTGCAAGAAACGATCGTTGAGATTATTCTAAGAAACTTTCCCCTTTGCCAATTCGTGATTCGACGCTTCGTTTTCGAGTTATCAATGAAAAACACGAACGACCAATCGCAGCGTGGCTGCAGCCGATGTGTCTCGGCTCGACCAATGGTAATATCATGCTTAGCGACTCCCGACGCAGCGCCAGAATTCGTTCGCTATGGCCGCGCTCTGATTGGCCCGTGCAGTTCGGTATTAACGCGACGTCGATACCACGTGCGACATTTTCGCAAAGGAACGAATTTCTAATACTAATCCCAGAAATCATTCGAGGAACACTTTTGGAACACCCTGTATACATGTACATATATATAATCGTTTGTTGCCCGTCAACTTTGCAGCCTACCATACAGTCAACAGACGAACAACATCATTCCATTGTATTGCAGTTATGTTCGGTACCAAAGACGAACCGCATTTTCCGCGCGTTCGAAAGGCCAAGATGTAGACTACTTAAATCGTAAACGTTGTGTTAAAACTTGTACATTTTCCAGTCTATGGTAACGTTACAATAAATTCTTTATTCCACGCATGCGATCGTCTGAATCATTTTAGCCGGTCACGTTGGAAGGTAGGTGTGCGGTGCAGCTGTCGCAGGATGCGGATGAAAAGATCCCGAAGTATAATCTTATAACAGGAATCTTTTGTAGAAATCTTTGGTACTATTTATTTAATATATTTTCTATGTAATACAAACATTTGCGGTGTCGTTCTCCCTGCAAACAATACCAAAAGTGGGACAGCTCGGTCAAAGTTTTCGTGTAAATCAATCCTAATTTTTCATTTGACAAGAAAAATTACTCCCGCTTTACTACAGAACGAGAAAACTCCCGTGACGGTCCATTGTCGTCGGTACATTGTAAAATTGATGTTGCTAAATATCAATTTACGAGTATAAAGATTAATTAGATCACAGTGTAAGCCGAGAGCTTTGTTAATCGAGTAATCTTAACAATTCGCGTGGCAGTCAACGCTTTAATAAAAAAAAGTACGGAAGCATTTTTGTATTTGATTTTTATTCGGGAATTATACGAGGGAACGCAGAGGTCGCTAACGAAATCATTTTTCAATAAAGAAAATTCGAAGCCGTAACTAGGATCGAATGAATAGCTGGGAATCGATTGACAATTAAATGACTCGTTCGCTCGTCGATCTAGCCAATTATTGAATATCCATTTTGATAAACTGCGATTACGCGGTCGGTTAAATTGAAAAGTAACGGTCGAATATTAAACACGTGATCTCCCGCCGAAACGTTATAAAAAATTCTCGTTGTGTTTAGCGAGTTGTTTCTTCACTGAAGATTCTCAGCATCGATCGAAAAGTGAGCCCGTTCTCCCTGCGCATCAACCTAATCGGAATGAAAAAGAAATGAATGTAAATATCAAAAGAAGCTAATCGAAGAGTCGGTTAAGTGGGAGAAACCTTCCCTTACTACATTTTCCCGCCAATGGGATTCGCTCGCTTGACTGTCCACACGTCTATAAAGAATGAATTCCGCTGATACGTTTCCGCATTATAGTACTGTAAACAGTATCGTCTTGGAGAAGTGAAAACGCGGTTTCTTCGAGTGGAAACATATACATCTCTATCGAACGGCTATGTTTTCCTTAAAAATGTAGCAGAATCTGGGATCGACGTGACCGTTAACGTTTCACGAAGTATGCGCCGCAACGATGGATCTCGATTTACGACGATTGTAAATTTACAAGTCAGTAAGTGTCAGTCCAATTAATACATTTATCGATCCCCGTCGGTGAGAGTGTCACGATGGAGCCTGTCAGTGTTTTTACTGACAAAATATTGCCGAAATCTCGGGACACTGGAAAATGCATGAACGTTCATTTGTCAGGGAACCAATAACCTAACAATTCTATCGTAAGTGGGGAATAGTTTTCGGCGATGTCTCCCCAGAAATCGCCGGGATTCTTGCCAGCTCGTAACAGTTTGCACGAGGTGAATCGTGCGGCAAGACGTTACGTTGCGTTGCAACAGCGTCGGCAAATCCTTGCACGACCGTGAAGCTTTGCTTCGATGTTACAGGGTGTAAACAGACGTCTGTTTTCGTGCTTCGAAAATGGCACAAACGACGGTGCCGAACACCTCGACATCGATGAGGAAGTCTGCCATGTGTCCCACCGATTTTACTGCAACTACCCCACTGTCCGATGTAAGTTTAACATTTGCAAATATACATAGATTGTTACAGGTTTTCGTAAATTCTATGGATCCAAGAATGACTCAGATATTTGGAATTAGGGAATATTGGAGAAATAATGGCTTTGTAGTTTCTTCGAGGAAGAGTCGCTAACAATTCCATGATAAAACAGCTCGTGAGACTTTCTCACAAGCTTTGCGAAGCTTGCCGAATTGCAATGTCTCTTAGCGTTCCTTCCGTACTGCATATTTTTCTCGTAACTCCTTAACACAGGTTTAAAGAATGTCTTGGTTTCTTCTAATACGAGTCGTTTGCAGGTATTAAACTCGGAGCCAGTGAAAAGACTACTGAACCAACCAAATATAATTTTTAAACCGATTCCTCTGAAGAACGCTTCAAATCTGCAAAACAAGGTTACCAGTAAGATGAAGACTCGTTCGGATGTAAGGGGATCGAAGACCAAATCAAACACAACGATTCTACCCAGTAGAAGGGAGAACAAGGATGAAGAGAACTTTCTACCTTCCAAGATAAAGGGTAAATCAGAGATTATGCTAGTGCCTATAAAAAGAGAGAGAAAGCCTTGCGGACACTATGAACCATGCATAAGCATAGTATGTGACGTGAATGTGCAACAGTATGTGGACAGGAACGGATCGTCGCCGTTGATAGCGACTAACATAGAGGAGGATGAAATTAACGCGCCAGTCGCGAAACATTGTAAAAACGAAAAATGCGACGCTTTGAGCATCGACCATGATCGTTGTCGTCGAGCAGTGGTGAGACTACACAGATGTAACCAATCGAAGGCGTGCGACATTTGCGAGACCGAGTTACATACGCGAAGATGTCGCATACGCCACAAGAAGTGCACAAGAAAGAATGAGTACAGGCATAACCAATCGAACGGTGCCGAGATATTAAAAGTACGAATGCGGGAAAGAGAGATTCAGATGATCGAAGCATCCAAGCTAAACAGGAAAGACTACACGGACCCTATTGCGGTGATGGAGACTTTGATGAAGAACGAGGAGCTGATAGTCATCCCGAAATCTGTTTCTGTGCAGCAGCAGCCGCAGCCGCCGCCACAGTTGCATCCACAACCGCAGCTGCAGCCACAGCCGCAGATGCAAGCGAACAATCTAAATAGCATTTTTGGAAGACTTTTACCCAACTTGCCGTTCATGTTACCACAGCAAAATCTGGTTATTGATAAATCTTCGTGTTTGAATAAAAACGGCGTGACTGCGCCAATACAGTTAACCATGCCCGATGCTATCAATTCACCGTTTATCGCGACAACTAACTCTGTTCCTGTAGCTCATAATCAATACGTTACATTCACAACGCAGCAGGGTCCGCAGCCGTTCACGTTGAACGACATACTGTTCACGCAATCCCACGTTATGAGCACACCGATCCAGTCGAAACCGATGCTCACACCGATCCGTGTTGTGCCTATAACTAATTTGATAACGCAACCGTCGTTGTTGCACCAGACACAGGGTGTACCCAGGTACTGCATCATGGCGGATCCGTCTATACCGATACCGTACTCCATGGGAAATCCGCAGGCCATGCAAATTGGAACAATGACCTTGGCCGTGGCAAATCAGCAGCAAACTCAGCCAGCAACGGTTCCGTTTACTCTGACGAATTCGTTACAGATTCAACCGTCGGTGGTACCACAGTCTACGGTTACCCAGCAATCGATGAAACCGATTAAAAAAACGGATAAAAAACCGACTCTGGTCCCGCGAGCAGTATCGAAGATCGAGATTCCCTCCGAATCCAACTCGACTAAGAAATTGAAAAAGTCGCCGAGAAAGAAACGCAAATCTAGAAAGAAAGAGTTCAAATGTGATTATTGCCTTAAATGTTTTAGCACCGACTGGTACTTCAAGATGCACGTCGCCATGCACGCTGGGAAGTTCTCTTGCGTGACATGCAAACAGTCTTTCTCTAGTAAAGTCGCGTTGAAGTCGCATAAGATAATGGTTCATAAGAGCGTGAATTCCTCCGATGATAAGTTTTTTCAGTGCTTGGATTGCCCCAAGATTTGTACGAATGTAAAGGCCTTTAGGTACCACAGGCAAATGAAACATAATATGATAGTGTGCAGCGTATGCAAGGCCGAGGTACTGCGGGACGAGATAACGGAGCACGTTGCGACAGCGCATTCTCGGGCAAAGAATAATGTAAATAAAATGAATGTTGCTATTGAGAATGGTAACATGTCCGACGAGACATCCAACGCAGAGAACGTCGCGGATACCGGTATGAATAGTTTGCAGACAATGATGAAGAAACAGAAGGTGAATAAAATGAACGGATTCGATACTAATATCGAGGAGATTATTCTTGAGGATATCAAAATAGAAGTGGATGATGAAAACGTGGAGGAGGAGGAGGAGGAAGAGGCGGATGAGGAGGATAGTAATGATGATGATGATGATTATAATGACGAAACATAAAACATTCCAATGTATCCGTTCATTGAAGTCAAGAAAGAGAAAATAATTATTCAGATTGAAAGTAATACTTGTTATGAGCCTCGGGTGAGAGATCGTTGGCAGAATATACATAAGTTTTATGATTAAACGATTGTTACTTTTCCACGGTTGAATTTCGTTCGAGTTTCTCCACGTAAACAAAACTGTTAGTGAAAAAGACATTAGATATCCCCAGCTTTTTTTGTTGTTAATTCTTCAAACACATCGTGTACACAGAGACAGCGAGAACATTATTCACATGATGATGATGATTTATGAAACGATATTTTTCAACAAAGCAACACACTCAAAAACAAAAGAAAAAGAACACTGCTAAAGATCAAACGAGAAATTAAAATTAAGAGTAAGTAAATAAATTTTCAAACTGTGATACGTGACCATCTTTCCACTGTAACAGTTTTGTCATTTCACGTGAAAATTTGCCACTAGCAACTGTGCAAGCGAAGACAGATATAATCACACATATCTTAACACGCACAGCCTCTGTAACTTTAATGAAAAAGAACGAATCTTTTCAATTTTATTCTGATAAAAAGTATTTTTCGCATGGAAAGAGAGTTAAACGCCATTTCTTATGCGTGGATGCATATGAACTGCATTGTGTTCCTTTTACATTTAGTTGAGTAGTTATTTAAAAAGTATTCACTCACTCATTCATTCATTCATTCACTCATTCATTTGCGTAGATTTAAGTTCAGAGATACTTTGAGTTCTCTTAAAAAATCATATGCTTTATCGACATGGAAGAAATTGTAAATTTCATTGGAAAAGAACACTTGATGTAACTTTACTTTACTCGTTGGCACAAAATTTTGTCATAGAATTGTTTGGAAAATGAAGTTTTACTTGTTTGCAAAGGGTGTCGACTCTCGTTTCAGTTTTTGCAATGAAAATGTATTCCTACATGTAGAATGGCTATGATATAGGCAGTACTTGTCGGTAGCATCTATTCTTAGGAACGTTCAACTTCGTGAAACAACATTAAACACACGGTACTTTCATATCGGAAAAGAGTATATGGGAAATGCTATCGGATATAACAGAATTTTAGGCTGTATCGTTGTTGTACAATGTAAAATAATAACAGAGGACGTCTTGTCAGGGTTAATCACCCTGCATCTTGTTATAGAATGTGGTTTAAACTTCGAAATCAATACCCAGATTTTACTGAACGTTGACCAGAAAAGGAGAGAGGGAGCGAATAGATACATTACAGAATGCTTAGATGAAAAGGTAATTTTCGCATCACCCGAATATTTGTTCCTTGATGAAGGGAATAAATAAAATATCATGTGCCTTCTAAATTTTAATGTTCCTTACACGCGAGAGTAACATCTGTTCTGTTGATTGTTTTTTTACCAATTCTCAATCGACAATAACATTTATGCGACTTTTCATTCATGAAGCTGAACAGTCATATTACCGATGTAGTGATTTCATAGGTTTTAAAGACTTGAATACATTATTGTGTACTGGTAGATCGCATGAGGATTTCTCCGACTGTGGATGTGTAAACAAATTATTTTTCCAGTTAGTGTAACCACAGGAATACTAAGCGAAATATAATGCGTCCTAAGTGTAACTTGTAACAGATATTGTTCATTGATGTATTTATAGAAAAAGTTTTTGTAATAAACGAATATTTAATACCGCAGTGTTTCTTTCGAGCAACATTTTCATTTCTCGTGGTGAATCGATTGAGATGTTATCGTACGTGTTCTTATTTATAAGGGGATTAAATGTTAAGTCGATGAATTATATAAAAAATCATTTACTTAATCTCTTAAGAATACAAATTATATTAGCATATAATTTCCATGTTAGCCGATCTCATATCCTATCTAGAGCTTCTAACATTATTACGCTGTTTCCACGTATTACCTGTAAAAGTAAAATATACGTTAAATCACGTTCGCGAGTCTCATGTTTGTTGAATTTTGTACAGTATACTCACCACCATGCCGATATTGTTTTTCGTACCGTCTCTGCATTCTTCTATGCTCTCATCAATCACCATATTCATGAATGGATCGAATCCACGTAAAATGCCGACAACGTGTCGTCCTCCGTTTAATTTAACTGCGAAAAATTGTAAATAACCACATGCAATAAATAACAACGTCAACGATGTTTATAACCTACAAATACAATCGCAACTGTATTGTTCGCCGAATGTGCTTTTAACTAATAATTATCAAAATGTATTTCACTTACGTGACAATTTCTTATCCATGTATCTAAAAATAAAACAGTGGAATCAATTAATATTTTTGGATTAGATTTTTCAAAGAGCGTGGCTTCACAACATTACAAAACAAATTATTTAACAGACTTACTTTTTCAGTTCTGGGGGATGTGCTTTACTCATTTTCGAGCTCTCGTTACCAAATTAGTTATTTATGCAACAAATCTTTTAATTACATAAAATGTAGATTAATTGTTTATCCCGGCTTTCGAATCTCGTAGAACGTTCCGTGCAAACGTACCATGTACACTGGCGCGTCTATGGGTAAGTATACGACGTATTTGGATTGGCGAAAAAGAATACTAACAAAGGCGATTGGACTGTTTGCAAATGCAGATAATTATTCGCGATTTTCTTAAAAATATAGGACTACAATGATAATTTCTGTTATCGAGATTTTTAATAAATGTTTAACGAAAAAACGCCGAACAAATTGCGTTGCCGATTCGAAGCGTGCTAACAGTCAAAAAATCAATGGTTCAATATTAACGCATTTGATCTTAAAACGCTAGCAATGATTATGGGCATCGTATTTTCATCATGGATTGCTGCAATTATTACTAATCGAGGTTTCATAGAAAATAATGGGTATAGGACATGTTACAGGATGCTCTTATATGTTCTGGCGCAAATGATTCTTGCCGAATTTCGTATAAGGTGTAGTATAATTGCGGCACGAATTACCTGCTCCTGAAAATCTAAAAATAACGCCAATCGACGTAGTGGCAAAACGCTCAAACTACTAGCCAAACATTATCGACATTATATTCATGTAACGCCGTTAGATGGCGCGACGGATATCATCTGCGATTTATGTAAGATCTACTTTTATGTACATTTTTATAAATAAAAATCGTTAATAAGCAACAACAAATTTATTTATTCCTACGTTCATCCTATCCTCGTCATGACTTCCATCGTATTATTATAATTATGTTAACCTTTTGTCCTACAACAACGAGTCAGACTCGTGATCAAGATTTCGAGCCGACTCTTCTCAACATGTATTTCCTTAATTTTCATTAAATGGAAATAACATTCTATATAATTGTTGATCGTAAGCGATCATTGGAGAATAGCTAGGCACGCAGTAAGTATAAATTTCTCTTTTCTTTTTGTTGTTCTACAGAGTACAAAGAAAATCTAGTCATTGTTATTGTAAAATAAGTCGTAGGCCAAAGTTACAAGTTCTGGTGCAAATAATTCTTGCCGAATTTCGTATAAGGTGTTGTGCAATCGCGGCACGAATTATCTGCTCTTGAAAATGTAAAAATAGCGCCACTAGGCGTAGCGGCGAAACGCTCAAACTGGTAGACAAAATTATTGATGGTCGGTACATTCAAGTTAGAATATACTACAAATTTATCGACAATCAATATTCCTTTGAACTGTGGGTAACACTATTCGCGATCTTAACCTGAATATACCGACCATCGGCATTTTTGTCTACCAGTTTGAGCGTTTCGCCGCTACACCTAGTGGCGCTATTTTTACATTTTCAGGAGCAGATGATTCGTGCCGCAGTTTATATAGCATCTTATACGAAATCCGGCAAGAATCATTTGCGCCAGAACATACAATTAATATTGTGTAGTATTTAATGTCCCTATCTACGTTTTTCAGTTTCGTCATAAGATGTATCAGTAATACTTGTCTTTCGAAAGTCATTAGAATTGATAACGAGCAAAAGAGAGAACCGGATAAGATTAAATGAAACAGAAACGTTGATTTATATTAATAATCTACTTAAACTTCTACTTAAACTTAAGTCTTACATTCTATTATGTGAATAGGGTGTAGAAATAAGTTCAGAGGGTTTTCTTTTGCAACTTAGAAACTTTATTCAGAAAAATTGGTACAATGTAATTTATTCGAAATATTAAGTCTATCCTTGGCTACGACTTTCCACATCTGTCAGAAAATCTTCCTCGTCTTTTGAGTCGATCCAATGTAAATATGGCGGATAGGGTAGGACATCCCATTGAAGCGTCTCCAAAGTTTCCTGACGACTTTTGCAACATGTGAGCGTTGTCGTGCAGAAAGATCGAAAATTCACACGGAACCCAATTTTGCACAATAAACATTGCCTTGAAACGGTTTGAAATCAATTGTCGAGTCACTGCCAAGGTTTCGGCGAGTTCCTTTTGACTTAGGCACGAATCTTGATCAAATAGCGTCTCCAACTCTGCGACTTCGAACTTTCTGGTCTCCTTTCGAGTTCTTTGTCGCTGGTATCAAAATCGCTAATTTTAAAATGCCGGAACTAGTATTAGGATATGTTTATTGATAGAACATGTTTTCCATATGCATAGCAATCGATGTCCACCAGCTGCCATTTTTTTTCAAACGAAAACAGAAAAATAGTGCTCCATCAAATTGTGTTCCATTGGCAGAGGGGTTGACAAAGAAAGTATGATGCTTAAAATTTAGTGAAACGACACATATTATAGTTCATTTCCTTTCGTTCATATAAAATTAATTGCTACAACTCGTACATAAAACATTAACATTCTTATTGATTTCTCAACTGCAAACCTAGCGACGTAAAAATTGTTTGAATAATAGTATGGCAAGTTTTAGTGTCGCCTTAGAGGCGCCATTCG
>CM052098.1:1272896-1285295 GCA_028453745.1 Agapostemon virescens | reverse complement strand
ATTATGAACCAACAATTATGAACCAACAATTGTGAACCAACAATTATGAACCAACAGTAAAAAACTAAGGATTACGAACCAACATTGGAAAACCAAGGATTACGAACCAACATTGGAAAACCAAGGATTACGAACCAACATTGTAAAACCAAGGATTACGAACCAACATTGGAAAACCAACTATGCTATACCAGTGATGTTGAAACAACAATAATAAAGTAACACTGTCAAACTTAAATTAAGCCGACGATGATGAACCATCAATGTTAAATTACCGATATAATCCAACAATGATGAACAAACAATTTTGAACCAACAATTTTCAACCAACAATGGAAAACCAGCGATGATTACAGGAACGCAACTCTAACCAGCTCGCGAGAGCCACCTAAACCCCGCACACGAGTGCGACCAGCTCTCAAGAGCCAAGCTAAACCAGCTCACGAGAGCCACCTAACCCCGTACACGAGTACGGCCTAAACCACTATTCAATTTTTGATTGCAACTCTAACCAGCTCACGAGAGCCACCTAACCCCACACTCGAGTGCGACCAGCTCACAAGAGCCAAGCTAAAACCAGCTCACAGGAGCCTCCTAAACTTGCACTCGAGTGAAACCTGGCACTCGAGTGCAACCAGCTCACGAGAGCCAAACTAACCAGCTCGCGAGAGCCACACCTAAATTCGCACTCGAGTGTAAACCAGCTCACGAGAGCCAAGCTAACCAGCTCACAAGAGCCACCTAACCCCGTACACGAGTACGGCCTAATCCAACAATTTAGTTTTAACGATTGCAAAGTCTAACCAGCTCAGGGGAGCCACCTAACCCCACACTCGAGTGCAAAACCAGCTCACGAGAGCCAAAAGCTAACCAGCTCGCGAGAGCCACCTAATCCTGCACACGAGTGCAAAACCAGCTCAGGGGAGCCAAAAGCTAACCAGCTCGCGAGAGCCACCCTTTCGCACTCGAGTGCTACCAGCTCTCGAGAGCCAAAAGCTAACCCCGCACACGGATGCGGCCCTAACGAGTAAAAGTCTAATTGAACTTGGATGAAAGAATATCTATAGGCGCTTCGGGAACCCCGGGGATCGCGACTCCCCGTACTCGTTCACGGACCCCATCCGTGAACGAGCCCCTGGGGACCTCCGATTGGAGGAATACCAATTTGAAGACTGGAAACTGCTAGCTAGAGGTACACAAATATCGAACACTCTAGTCGTGTTCGCACATACAACAAATCGTGAACACTCTAGTCGTGTTCACACATACAACACACATTGAACACTCTAGTCGTGTTCGCAATAACACACATTGAACACTCTAGTCGTGTTCGCAATCACACACAAAAAAAATATCATTGAGTCGTAAAACGACTCACCGTGTTGCAAACTACAAGCTGGATACGAGCAGTTTGATCAGCAATCAGCAATCAGCAATCAGCAAGTGGTCAGCAAGTGGTCATCCATCGGTCAGGCACTGGTCACTAACACTCGCGGACACTCGCGAGGGGTCCACGGGAGGACCCCTACTCGGAGCCCGACCCGGCCCCGCCGGCGGACCCGGCCAGACTGACGAAATGTGCTCTTGGGGCTGTATTTATAGGGCACCCTGGGCAATGATGCGCGACGATCCGCGACTCACCCGACCTCATCGATTCCTTGGATCTCGATCGCCGAGACAGAAATGAGTGATAAATTTATGATTTCTGGCTGATTAATAGTTATAAACAATGTGGTCCTCTTGCCATTCCATTTTTTAATAAATAAATATAATTTATATATTGTGTATAAACTTTGTAGTAAATAAATCGAGATACAAAGTAACATTTAACGCGCGAATATTCCCATGCATTAATTTATTCTACACAATTCACTGATAAATTTATAATTTCTGGCTGGTTAATAGTTATAAACTATTTGACCATCTTGCCATTCCATTTGTTAACAAACAAATATATATTCTACACAATTCACTGATAAATTTATAATTTCTGGCTGGTTAATAGTTATAAACCATCTGGCCATCTTGCCATTCCAGTTTTTAACAAATAAATATAGTTCGTATACAATATATAAACATTTTAATAAATAAATCGAGATACAGAGTAACATTTAACGCATCAATATTCCTTCGCATTAATTTATTCTACACAATTCAATGATACATTTAATATTTCCGGACGATTTCTCGGTATGTATAAGCGACCGGACGGATCAATCGAATCGATGGATTCGACTTGTCTCAAGAAACGATGCAAAAGTTTTCAATTTTAACAATAAGAAGCAACAAAGCTCTCCGACGGGGCTGTTGGAACAGTCGGATGATATTGACGTGCAATTTTGTTGTGGGAAAGAAAAATCGGCTTTCGGGGTGGGTTCGCATAATGATTTTTTTTCAGGCCCCAGAAAGATTGTTTGAGACCAGACCAACTGCATCGCCAAGCTCAATAGTCAAACTTTACGCGAGAATTTTCGTGAGAAGGTACCATTTTCGGTGCGATTAAATTTTAAAGAATTGTGTGATTATGGAGTTTCGGGGGTGGCCCTCCACTTCGGATTTCGAAGTTGCCATTTTTCGAGGGTTACGACGTGCTAGATATATTGCTGAATGTGTGGCGAGTAGATTCCTGTGCTTGAAGTCCTTTTTCCGGTGGAATTACGAACGCAGCGACACGTCCGTCTCCGAGGTGGGAAAGTCGGCTTTTCGGGGTGCCCGAAAGCGAGTCAGAAGGAAGTCGGAATTCCTTCTGACTCCCTTATTTACAAAGACGACTTATTAACTACATGACGCAGATATGTCGAGCAATTATTGCGGGGAGAAAGTTGTGAATCGGAGAAGAAGTCTCCGATTCACGAGGGACCGAAGGCAGATCAAACGGAAGACCCTACCGCCCTGGTCGGAGCCCCCGACGCAACTAAGCGAGCGTCTGAGCGGTGACATCGTCGGACATGCGGAAATATGCGCGCGCAGTCCTCCCCACTCTAGTTGATTTCGGCGTTGATTCTTGATCATAAGTATTCGAACTACTAAGTATTGATAAATTCATTATTTTTAACGATTTAATGTTTATAACAATTTATTTCGCTAACAATAATGGAAATGGGGAATAGCAGAAGAGATGCAGAGCAAGCCCGTTTTACACCAAGAATATTGTATTAATTCTTTCGAGGCAATTTACTAATAAATTTATTGTCGATATTGTTAAACACTCTTATTGCTATCTAACCATCTAATTTTTTAATAAAAATGGCTAATAGGGTACGAGACGTAGAAGAATTCTTACGTTAGAAATATTTTTAATAAGAATAGGAATATATGTCAATTATTCAATTTTATTAATGTTATAAATACCATGTATGTGGCAAATATTACGAATCACTTAATGTTATTCATATTTATTTATTATTATTTTAACTGTATATACATTAACATTAATAGTGTATACTGTTTGTGCTATATTTGTATTTATTTATGTGTATGTATTTAAATATTATGTATAATTATTACATTCAAATAAATAAATATAGGTACGCAATATACAGTAATTATATATATATAAATAAATTAATATTCTTAGACTAACATAAAAGAAACATATTTAGATCTGTATTATCAACCTGCGGTATTTACCATATTGTATCGCAACGTGTAATTTTTACTGGGAAAAACGCAGTGGCACCAATAGTAGAAAATGTCGGAAGCTCGAGGTGCTGTACGAGGCCTCGATATTTCATATATTAAATAAATAATTACGAACAATTAAAAATACACACACTGCCTCTTTACATGTTTTGCTCATATGCATACGGTGTTATATCTTTGATACGAACGTTAGATCCTTTGATATTAAGAAAATCAGTCAACGACGGCCATGTTGTGACGTCACGCTTGCTTCGGAAGCGTCGTGATAGTCAGTATGCCGGCGAATATTATAAATTCCTCTACAATAATGTATGAATTACAATTCTTAATACTAAACAGTCCTAGATTGGATATTTAGAAAACTAAACGTGGCACTCCTGAACTACTCCTTGCGATATTGAAAAGTCAGTTCGAGTCTCTGGACTCATGCAAGATTTCTTCTATGCATGTACAGTTACAAACGCTCTTATATGTTTCGTTCTTAATGATTCACTATTTGCGATTAGAATTGTTAGCGAATTCTCCGATAATCAGGAAAACTATTTAATGCATAAACCATGTAATTATTAGTTAATTGATAAAATTCCGCGATAGCGTTGTACGTAGATGGCGCTGAAATGATGCTTCTGCTATGCGTCATCGGTGTACCCTCCTATGCATGCTAACTTCATGAGAGCTGTAACGAGTGTTGCTTGTTTGCCGCTGTTGATAGTGTCGTGTGATTATTTAGTATAAAAACTACGAATTTATCGCTGAGAACTGTAATATAGCTGAACCAAACGAATATTTTTATAACGTTTAACATCGCGGTAAGTTTTTATTCTGCACGATTAACTTTAAGTCATTATTTTCACGAAAAACGGTATGATGCCGCCGGAACGATGTTGTGGTTAATTTCCGTGCGGCCTCCATTATTTCATATCGTATTACCATTTTTATGCTATTCATTTGTGTATCGCCTGTTTCGCCGGCTTCTAAACGATCTACACAATTAATTAAGAAATTAACTATTACGTCGATATCTCGAAATTTTCGGTATATTCCGGTGCATGCTTACTAACCTTCGCTCATTCGATTCCGGGTCACAGGTGACCCGTGTCTTGATTGCGCGACAGATGCTCGTACATTTATGAAATAAATTCCATTTCTGTTTTATTATATGCAATATTCAATTGTTATCTAATGATTATTTTCTGTATTAACAGAACAAATTTAAGGCATCTAATTAATACAGCCTGCTATATGTAAAAACACGACCCAACGTCGACTTAGTGTGTTTTTGTTTTTATTTGGCTGTTTAAGGATCGAGTAACATCCAAAGGTTTGTTTTTGCAGATACATATAACATGAAGCGTGGCGGTCGTGGTGGAATGATCAGAGGAGGACGAGGAGGAATGGGACGTGGAATGGGATATCCAAGGAAACAGTTCTTACCGCGCCTTCCATTTGACTATACCTTGTGCGAAGCTGCTTTTCCAAGGGTGAAACCTGCACCAGACGAGAACGAATTTGTACTGGCCCTTCTAAAGAAGAATGGAGACATGTATCCTACCGCAAAGGAGCAAACATCTATTTTAAATCTTGTGACTAAGCTACAAAGTGTATTGGATAATTTAATCGTTGCTCCAGGCAGCTTCGAAGCATGTGTAAGTATATAATTATAATAATCATTCTTAGTAAATCTGAATTTAAACATTGCTCTGTTTTTTACAGCAACTAGAAGAAGTAAGACAAGTAGGAAGCTTTAAGAAGGGAACTATGATTAAGGGTCACAATGTAGCTGACATTGTAGTGATACTGAAGACACTGCCCACCAAAACAGCGGTAGAGGCACTTGGCACAAAAGTCAACACTGACCTGAAGGTTGTTAATCCCAAAGAAATGTTCAGATTGACTTCCACAGAGCGTGGTTTCGATATCGCAAATAACGAAGCAACCGTGCGCGTTTTGATCACCACACTGCATCAGAATCTACGAAAATTAGAGTCTGACCAGCACTTAGACGTTAAGATATGCCAAGGCCACCTGGCTGCAATAAGACATTCTCGTTGGTTCGAAGAAAACGCTCACCATTCCACTATCAAAGTTCTGATCAGGCTGCTCAGAGACTTGAGAAGTAGATTCGAGGGTCTGGAGCCATTGTCCCCTTGGATGTTAGATTTATTGGCACACAATGCGATCATGAACAATCCTAGCAGACAAGCATTGCCAATAAACCAGGCATACAAGAGAGTACTTCAGTTGCTTGCCTCTGGACTCTTCCTGCCAGGATCTGCTGGTGAGATTTCTCGTTGTTCATAATTAAGATGCTTTCGAAGCAACAGGTGTTAACATTATTATTTCCCATTCAATTTGATTTAGGTATTTCCGATCCATGCGAGGGCGGCAATATTCGCGTGCACACGGCCATGACATTGGAGCAACAAGATCTGGTGTGTCTCACGGCTCAAACGCTACTGCGCGTGCTGGCCCATGGTGGTTACAGGCCCCTTCTCGAGGGTACCAACAAACTCGCCGTGGAAATGAGCGTGTGGGCAGGCGGAGTGGTCGCCAGTCCCCTAGACAAGGCGTACGAGCCTCCCACAGAGCAAGAACAGCAAGAAGATATGGATGAAAGCAACGAGGAGATGATAACAGAGAGTGCTTGACTTATAATTTAACATAATCGTACTAATTCCTCGTGCAGCCTTGCCGCGACAAAGGCCAAGGACTCTCTAGCACTATTTTCTACAATGACGATTTATTCATAAACTTCTTATCTGATACAAAAGATAATTATATTCAGTATTGCGTACGAATTTTACTCATTCACGAACATTTCTATAAACAGTAAACGTAACTAGTGCAAATGCGTCGACTTCATTGTAATTGTGTGTGGTATTGTACGTGACGTTTAGAGGCCTGTGTGTGGGGCAGCCTTTAACGGACTTTATATCTCTGTAATAAAACCCAAATTACGTCTACGTAGAATTCTTACGAAGTACACGGTTCTCGGAATATTTCCGGGCTGGTCAAATCCATCCATGTACAGGGCGTACCGAAATGTAACATCATGGCTTTTTCAGGTGATTTTTCACCGATTCAAAGGTACAGAATCCCGTTTACAGTAGTCGTGATGTTTAATTTTGATACACCCTGTGTACAATAACTGATTATGGTTCCCTTTAATCTTCTCTGAACGTCTCATCGTTGTCCAAGAGTAACAAAGTATCAAGCAGCGTACGCACATGCTTGTGTCGGCAGTGCTGGACACGACGAATAATTGAAACGTTACATCGTTGCAGCCTTCTCTTGATCCTATCGCGAGCAAGGATCGTTCTCTGGAGTTCTACTGACTCGAGCACAGCTCACGGACCTGCCGCTGCTGCCGGACCGAACCGGCACCTTGAACAGTTTCCCTTGAGGCATGCAGATGCAGACTTTATAGTACTGTTCGTGGCCAGGATTCTGCGAGAACAGCGGTGCGACTGGAATATTATCCACATCTATAGAAATACTATCGGCAGCATCGAGGACGATGCTGCCATTGTTGCTCTTCAAGAGTATGTCGGTATCGGCGCTCCAAACGATATTTTTACTCTCCATGATCGTTCCTTCGGCACCTTGCATGGAAATCTGCTCGTCAGAGTTAACCGTTAGGCTCTCGTTCACCGGCGACGTGATCCTATGCGTCTCCGCGATCTTCAAATCAATTTTCTCGACGCCCGCCGGCAAACTGAAGTTAGGGAAGTCGGTGGTGAAGTAGATAACTCCGGTCCTAGGGTCCTTGATCTCGAAGGTCTCGACCTGAGACCAAGCAGTGCCGTTTGGCAGGATTGTCACTTTTGAACCGGGCTCGTCATGGGCTCGACGACCATGAACCTTTACTTGTACACCGCCTTCGTCGCCAGAAACTTCCATCGGTTCGTCTCCGTAGCCCTGACAAACCTCCGACTGCAAACACACCTGTAAACCAGCACATTGTTATCATACTTCTTTATGGTTTATCATTTTGCTGCGACCCGTTGACCAAGTGAGGAATTGTATTGCTTTTTTGTGATTTCTTTATTTCATTTTATTTTTCACTCTTTGCACTCAAAGCAATTTTAATTCATACAACACTTGAATTTTTATCAATTTATAAAACCATTCGAGTGCAAAGGGTTCATGGTTTCTGATGTCTGCAATTATATTTTTAATTTTCCTCCGTAGCAGTATCAACTTCCAGCATCCTGTGACGCACGAATGGAAATACTTGAACAAGTTAAGAACCAATGAAAATGAAGAGGAAAAGCGACGTCTACTTTTCTTTAGCAGCTCACCGTGACCCTTGAAAGGAAAAATCTCTATATTTGTATAAGCTGGAACATTTAAAACAGGTCTCTGAATATTTTTCTATCGGTGATGCGAAAAATAGGTGATTATAAATGGGATTGACCCTTACACTTCCTTTACGCCTCCACTTCTAAAAAAAGCGAGTGGCATACTATAGATCTTTTTATTACTAATAGCAAGATATTAGGTCAGTGCAAAAGTTTATGTCTGATTTGATGTTAAAACACAAGGAATCGCGTAGGAACATTTGCACTGACCTATTCTCGATCACCTGTTTCAAATGTATTCTGCATGAACAAAATTGTCAACAGGTCAACGTGTAGCCTTTTCTCAACTGTTTACTGACACTGTCCAAATCAGTCTTCCCGTAAAACTTGACGAGGTTCTCGTCGGGTATCACTTCTATTGCCTCCATTCCCTGGCTGATTCGTAGGACGGCTATCACAGTGATGTTGAGGAATAGATTGCAGAGGCCGATTATCACGAGGACAAAGGTCAACGTCCACAGGCAGTAACGTCGCCTCGCTGGCTTCTCATTGGAAGACATCCCGAGGGAAGACCCGATCATCATCCGGTTCACGTTCTCGCAACTGAAACCGCCAGGTGCATTAACAATAGTCACGACTGATGAATTTTACCTGCTGCACTTACCTCGCCCTGACACTGTTGCAATTGTTCTGCTGCATGTAGCCCTTGATCAGAGGTCCATCGCTGTTCGACAAGTTGTCCTCGGCCTTGGATATCGAGCCAGTGTCATTGCCACATGCATCGAGGAGGACGGACATCGAATCACCGTACTGCTTGTACAGAATAAATTGTATATGAATTTTTTTAGAAAATTCAACCGTGGACTTTTTGACTCGACGGTAGTAAATGATTTTGTGTAAAGAACGGATTTTATTTATTATGATTTTAGACAATGGAACTGTTAAAATAACCGAGGAGTATCATCAGTTTTATTCTGTTAACAGTATTAAGGGAGGAAACAAATTTTCATTTGGTTCCAGTACCTCGTAGTTGAAGATAATTTCTACTTTGTATAAAGATCGACAGTCTAATTATGCGTGTCGAGTGTTTCCATGGGCCTGTGGAAATAAATGGTAAACAATTTTCTGTTAGTTTCTTTGATTCGCCAAACGGGAATAATAAGTAATGTTATAAATGTATGTGCAGGGTATCGTGTCCTGGTAGCAGAGTGCGTTTAGACAAGGAAGTTGCTGGCAACGCAGAACGACGCTCGTTCGCGGATTTCAGGCGGTAATGCTTACCCCGCTTAGGATCGTTGCCGTGATACTGGATGAAAACGAAAATAGAGCGGCGATAGTTCGTTGGTCGGGTGAACACACGAGCCGTGTAACGAAAACTAGGTGAATTCCGCCGGTCGGCGCTTGCGCGTCCCGGGATCGATGTTCAGGATTTCGGGGGATTTTATTCGAATTTTAATAGGTACTCTTGCGTTGCCTAATTTTTATTGAAAATCGCGTAACCGGAGATGCACAGGCGCGAATTGTAAGCGTCAACGCACGACGCGTTAGCTACTATAACAGCAACTATAAAAATCTGAAAGAAAAGTCTTAAGATACTTTTCTACCGCGTTCAATCTATGATAGTCTTGTATCGAGAAGGATTATTTTGTTAATCCGATGATTATTTGATTCGTTCATTAGCTAAAAAGTAAAAATGATAAAAAACTTTTATTGAGTCAATGCTACAGCGCTATGGCAGCGTAAAGTCAATTTTTTACACTGGCTAGTTAAAGCCAGGAGTCGGTTACAAAGTATTTCACGGAGCACATAAATAATCGTAGCTTGATTCTTTTTTTAAATCGTCGTGTCAGACTAAATCCGGCCAAACGGCGTTTTCTATCCAGGATAGATAGTGGGCGACGCGGGTGTATACTCCGGGAATGATGCTACCGCAATATCCTCCAAAGCTTGTTATACCGACGATGCTGTACATGCAGTTGAAATCTTTATTTATGATGGCCAAGGGTCCGCCGCTGTCGCCCTGCACACGGAAGCATAATCAAATTAAATCTTGGCCATTAGAAGACAAATTGTTTTAGTTTAGTACACACTGTCGATCTTCCAGAACTGTCTTTTTAAGTATTTAAAAAATACTAGAAGAAGACTAGACCCTCTGTTATTAAACTAATAGAATTACTGCAATTTTAGTGGCTACACGAATCCACAATCAACATTCGTCTTCAAAAAGTGAAATGGTCTTTCGGAAAGAAGAAACAGTGGGTTTTCAAGATCGGAGCATGAACATATACAGGGTGTCCCGGTTAAGTGAGTACAGCAGGATATCTTGGAAGGAATTGTAGTTATTAAAAATGTATTCGTACAAAAGTTGTTTGGTAGGACGAGTTGCACATAGACAAAGAGGTGCTATAATGTAATATTCTGAGTTCGATAAAGGTCTGGGTTAGGTCTGGCCACTGTCTCAGCAGCGGTTGCTAGCTGTCTGTCATTAGCCAATGCACAACGTAAACATAAGCTAACGATGTACCTTTATCGAACTCAGAATACTACATTATAGCACCTCTTTGGATTTGTCTTAGTGCCAGCTTTTACTTTCTGAAGAGAAAAATATAGCATTCAGATCTCCTCTACTACTCCACCCACAAAAAGAAAACAATTATTACTACATGATGTAACCGGTCCTACCAAACAACTTTTGTACGAACACATTTTTAATAATTACAATACTCACTTAACCGGGACACCCTGTATTAAAGTAAAAAATCATGTCGCTCGAGAGCAGAAAAGTGCATTACTTGGCAGGTATCTTTTCCAGGTTCGCCGGCACAGATCTGCCATTCGTCGACGATGCCACGCGCTACTATTCTGTCGTCGTGGATGCTCCGATTGCATTTTGCGTTATCTACCAACTTGATAGTGACCTTCAGCAAGTCGCCGGAGCCTTCTTCTTCATCTGGAAGATAAGGAGAAGATAAACAACTGCAGGATAGAGATGATCTTCGGGTTTTTATTAATCCTGTGACTTACCCCAGTCGACCTTGCCCCATCCGGTCGCTGTGGCTACTACCTCGTTGCCAGTGTCAGGTGCGGAATATGGTAAACAGATGGGTCTGACCCACGCGTCGAATGTTACATCCGATTCTAATTTCAGGAGTCCTATGTCGTGATACTGCGAGGGTCTTTGATACTCGGGGTGCCTGATTCTCTCGATTACCCTAACATTCTGAGGTTTCGCCTTGTCATCGGTTCTCACGAGGTTCATGTCACCGACACGCACCCAGGTAGCTGGTCCCCTGTGACGAATGCACATTTGTAAATGCACAATGGCGTGTATGATAACGTAAAAGTGGAAACTTTGGCACATACCAATCTAAACTGTAGAAACAGTGCGCTGCGGTCAGCACGAATCTCTTGGATATTAGACTACCTCCGCAGTTGAAGATAACCGTGTCGCCACTATTGTATCCTACGGCTGCCATGTGCGGAAATTCCTTAGGATCAGCTTTCTTGCCACCGACGATAAGTCTTTTTGTCTTGATGGCGCAAACCGAGACGTTCACAGGTTGCTGGTTTACTGACAACGTTTGGGGTATCACCAATTGGTACACGGCTCTCGAGTACTCCTCGCATTCTAAAATCAATAGGATAATTCGTTGCGTGCTAATCTCATTTACTTTGTTTACAGAACCGGTCAATGTTATTAGAGATAAGAAGTTCTCATTTTACGCTGTAAGCAAGAATTTTATGCTGAAGAATGCAACGGTGCAGGTCACTGGTGACCATCATGGCGATTAACATCATAGTGTTTAATATTGGGCATGCGTTTATTTTTGAGAGCTGAAAGGAAGGGACTTGGAAGGAACGCAAAATATTGGCTAAACCTAAACCAGAGACATTCCCCACAACTTCTATTTGGTTACACTGGCTGTCATTAATATTTGAGACTCTCACTTGCTTTCGCCACAGCTCCTCCGCCATTGACACTGAGTGGTTCAGATCCTGTAGGTTTCTTTGTCGATGGTCTCTCTGTCGTAGTCGTCGTGGTCGTCGTCGTCGTCGACGTAGTCGGGGATTCAGTTTTTGATGGACAGCACACCAGTGGTTGGCTACCAACAAAGCCGCATACCGCGGACGGAGGATTTCCTCTAAGCAGTTCTTCATAGACTGGTTGGCATTTTAGGATGTAGGAGCAAGTTCCTAGACCATTGTTCACGACACAGCGGTCACCTAAGTAATACATTTGTCAGTTGAAACCGGCATAGTCTAGTGCTAAGAACTACTGTTAATATCCAATTAATGTTAAACCAACTCTGTGAAAAATCGTTGCTCAAACGTTGCCAAAGATTCGCTGTTTTTTCCTCAATTGTAAATTGCCATTATAAATTCTAATTTAATTCAAGTGTTTAGAGTTGACTAAAGTGACATTATTTATTATAATGCATCGCTAAAGAAATAATTT
>CM052098.1:1238512-1260807 GCA_028453745.1 Agapostemon virescens | reverse complement strand
AAATGAAACACGCACAATGGAATTATTCTAAGACAAAAATGTATCTCGAGTTAGGAATTAAAATTGCTTGAAGTGCAAAGGGTTAAATGCTATTCGATGCTGGAAGTAAAATTATTCCACGTTACGACGGAAGAACATTTCTGTCCGCATTTTTATTAAAAAATTGCCAGATTGGCGAACGATACGTGAAAAGGGTGCAGTGCGAAGGACGCAGAAGAAGGATCTTTGAAGAAAAAGTCTCAGCGATTTTCAATAGTTCAATAGGTAATTCCTAATTTTAATTTGATCGCTGAAACTTCGGATAAGAATCTTCCATCTCAAGCAAGCAACAAGACTTCGCATGGAAGCTTGATGCGGCGTTCCTGCGAGATAAAGAAAGTACTTGACCAGAGGAAAGTCAACGTCTCCGACAATGGACGACACGAGCCACGCCCAAGTGCCGATGATCGACAAAACGATCCGATTTTCCTCGGGCCGTGGAAAACAGCGGCTCCGCAACGGGGCCAAAGGGGGTCGAAGGGGGCGGCAAGGTGTCGCCGATGGGGTATACGCGAGCACTTCTTTTGCCACGAGTAAATTTGACGTTGGCCAAATAAACACATTGAGTGCCGGCTACGTTTGAAGTGGTCCCCGTTGACAGGAGGACCGTGAACATCGGCCGTGATTGTTCCGCCGTTCGCTGGCGGCTTCCCTTTCACAGAGGGTCGTTTGCCCTCGTTTCCGACTCTCCTTCTTCATCCCCTCTTTTGCTCGGTGTGACTCCTGTCGGGAAAATCAGGATCATTCTACGCGCGTTCCATCAGCCAAAGGAGCGAGCTCACCTCAAAGGAGCCCGCTCGCTATTATTTTCATTCTTCGGGCCCGAGTCCTTGCGGCGACTGCCGTGTGGAGCTCCTCATTCCTCGACACTTGTCGCCGAAGACGACTTTATGCCTGCCTGTCGAACATGCTTCCAATAAAAAAATGTTCTTTCTTCGGTAGAGCAAGTTGATCTTCGACTTGGGTCGAGGGTTAAACTTTTCTCTGGTTTCTGCAACTTTGAAAGAACTCTGCACGAATAGTAACCGAGTAGAACTCACTTTTTGACAGAACTTTGAGAAGATTGCGTACAAAATAAGTATGAACTGTTTATTTGATAGATACAGAACGTAATCTGTAGGAAGCGTTCGGAGATTCGTTTTCATTGCGACATAGTCGAGCGGTCTTCAATTTCGCTAAATTGTAAGACTAGTACAAGCATTCGAAAGAAATTACAACGTAGTTTGTTGCTCAAGAATTTAATCATTTTCCGAAAACATTACATAAGCTTCGTTTCGCTCCACGTTGGCTGCGTACGCTCGCAGTATCGACACATTTTCTCTTGCACGCGTTGTATTACAACGTTGCAGATTAGTGCCACAGTCCGATGCACTGCCGTCGATAAATTAAAAAAAAGGTTGTACGCAATGACGTGCTCAATTACAATTACCGATAGGACATCGGCTATCGAGGCCTACGTTTCACCGTGAGTCTTTAAATGTATCTTCAATGTTGTTCGGTTGATGAATGTTTTTGAGCAAATGTGACAGGGGTGTGTGCGCGGCTCGTGGGACTTTAAGTGTTCGCTGAGTTGTGCATTCGTTTTGAATTGCTTCTGGCACGTATTACACTTCTTCTCGTCTTCGTTGTCCTCCTCTAAATGTGTTCTGGTGTGTCTGTCGACCTCGCCCACATTGTCGAATTCCATGGAGCAGACTCTACAACTGAACTTCACGGCTCTTAGGATACCTATCTGACTACCGGTTAAAGGATTTGGTACTGGGAATATGTTGTTGGTGTCGGTGATGCTGCACCTCAAACCTTCCTTTTTCTTGTGAGAGCTTATATGGTTTCTGGAAAAAATATTTATCGGTTGCTAAGAATTCGTAAATATGGAATAGGAGTCTGGTAAAAGACTGTATGTTATATATTATAAAACAAGAAGACAATAAATGAATCAGTACTAAAAGTTTGCTATAGTAATTTGCATATTGCATTGACATCGATTTCATGGAGGTTTCGAAAATATATAACATACCTCTTCTAGCCAAACATTCGTTCGATTATTCTGTTTCGAAAGTTACCTGTAAGCTTGTTCGTTCCTAAATGTTATGTTGCAACTGACGCAACGATAATCTTGCTGTTGAGGTACTTGTTGCGTTAACGGCGACGCAGTGACTTGTAAAATTGTATTTTGCAGTTTAATCGTCGGATGCACGATTAAACAATGCTGCCTCACGTCCTCCTTCAGTTCAAACATTTCTGTACATTGATGGCATTTGTAAGGATTAATCGGATCTGAGCTAGAATGCAGCTTCATGTGTTTCTCGTGAGTTATCTGCGAGCTACATTCCGTTTGGCACATATCACATATAAAATGGGTCTTGGTGTGGTTATTCAGAGATTGCGAAGATGGGAAGGTTTGTTTACATATGGTACAGGTGTTCTTCTCTCGAAGATTCTCCGATTTCTTCATTACATAATACTTATCACAATGTTCACACTGAAAAGCTGGCTTCGAATCATAAATAGATTTCTTTAATTTACAACCACCCTTCGCACAGACCGCCTTTCTACTGTTTTTCGGTAAAAACTGATCTTTCTGGTCTGTATCGTTCATAGTATTAGAAAGCTCTAGCTTCTCCTTCTTCAATTGTGCTAGTACCATGAGCTTTTTCGATCTAGGACACGGTTTACCATATATCTTATCTATCTGTATAGTTAACCGGTACTGCTTCTTTCCTAATTTTACAGTTTGGCATAGTTCTGATTTTAAAAGTGCAGACCCATTCATCGGAACTTCGTTCTCCATAACTACATCCATCTTGTCTTCCCCGTTCATCTCCTCTGCCTGCAAAACCGTATCTCATGAATACATTAAATACTTCTTTATGTATCAGAACCTTATTGATAGACTTTTAAAAATTATGGAACAATTTCTGGTAGAGAATGCGTTTACAAAGTAGCAAAATCATTTACATTTTTTATTAGTTGAGTGCACGGACTTTGCGGCGGTGTTACTAAACTGTGCGAATCCTCATCCAATTTTTTCTGCTTTAACGGTGGAGATTTGGATGGTTCTTGCTCAAGGCCATCATCCGACTTACGCTTCCTTTGTCCTTCTACAACATTATTTGGTTTAGAATTCTAATAAAATATGGTTACTGCCATTTACCTTCTACTTTATCAAAAATAGTTGGCGCAGCATCAGGTTTCAGCTGCATAGAATCTGTGAAGCTCGTATTGCCAAAATGTAACTTGCAGACATAGAGCGGTTTGTCCTTCTCTACGATATCATCTAATTGGCAATTCTTCAACCATTGATTCCTTCGACTGGAAAATTAAACAATGTGGATACATAAGTAAGGTTTGTCAGGACAACAAATACTCACGCGACATCGTCGGGGAAAGGGAACAATGAAACATCGTTTCCATCAATTCTCGTGTCTTGATTCGAAAGACAACCATGAGCCGCGCAAATCAACATTATATCGACCACAGTTTCCTTTCAAATTAACCCGTTCCCTCATCAAATTCAGCAATAATGTCCGAATAATAGAACGGGTTGCGGACGAACCATAACCTAAAATCTGAAAGGTTTTCGTACAGAACGCGAGGTATAATGAGAGAAAAACGTGTTTATGCAACGTTGTCTCTTATTTTCAGTGGACGAAACGAATCTACTGCATCAAACAAGTTAAAGATGTTCTACTAATATTCATACTACTATAAACAATAAAATTTTCATGTTGCCTGAAATAAACAGTATTTATTTACAATTTATTCGAATCGGCAGTGTTCGAGCACTTTTCTCTCCCGCTGTGCAGTTCTTATCAATCACGGCTGAAATTTACAAACAACGACAGAAAACTACTGTAAACACGGTGCAATTGCATTTAAAACGTAGTTGCAATCACGCCGTCCGATGCAAGTCCGCAAGTGGCTACGCACCGCGAACTTCTCGCCAATCGTGATTTTGTCTCGCTGCTCCGTCTCGTCGATTGGTTATCGTTCTTTGTTCTTGCAGTCGACAATGTCACGAAAACTGCATAATTTGGATCGAGGTTGCGCGAATCTGCAAAAACATATTGATATGCGTTCTCCATACGATGCAACGCATGCCGATTTTGTTCGCAATTCCGTCACGTACATTTACGATCAGGGCAAGATTCTTGAAACGGTTGTGAATAGTATGCAAAATACATATATGAAATGCGTAATTGTGCTTGTGAAAAAATATATATTTCTTTATTAACTTATCGTGTACATATATCGCTTACATACAAATATATTTTTGAACTCTAAAACTAATTGTTTTATGACTTAGATAGGGAAGCTGCGATTTCAGTAATTTTGTTAGAAAGGTCATAAATATTTTGTATTGCTGCTACTAAATTTACTGCCTTAGGGTCTATTTGATTGCTACACTTTGGTGAGTTATTGCTAGACCTTGGTGAGTCATCCAGTTTTGAACTAGACGCAGCACAATTGCCTGAAAATTATGTTTAAAATTTGAAAAATTTCATAAAAGTATAGGGAAGTTTTATAATTTTTCTAATGTCCCTATTAAAAAATTTAAAATGCTGTGTTACAAACCTGTGTAACGTTTAGTGACACGTCGGGGTGAGAATAATTTTGTATATCGCGGAGAGACTTTTTTATTATTATTAGGAGAGCTCCTACAACTTAAGGAAGATCTTTTGGGTGACACCCAATCAGTCGATTTACTTTCTGAGGAATTAATAAATGAAGAGATTGATAATGATCTTTTAGGAGATTTCTCTTTCTTGTATCTTGCAAACAAGTGTTTGTATTTTCCTAAAATTTGCGCTCTTATAAAATTAAGGATCCCAATCCTAACACATATTGCGACAATGTACATTACCTTTCTCTGGAGACATATATAATTCGTTTTTTATTGCAGACTTTTCACTATTTAAAGATTCATTAAAACAAAATTGAAACTTGGGATCCTCACATAATACTTTTTGGCAGATAGAATAGAAAAAGTCATTTTGTATGGTATATTGAAATGTTTTATCTTGTAAGCTGCTTTTTAGATTACATGAGACATCACCAGCTTCTAATATAAAATTCTGCATTACTTCTTCCATGGATTTGAGCATTTGATTGCACTCTGTGATTACTGGCACACAGTTTGACAAATGGGACATCTTATCTACTGGTAGACAACACTCTATTTGTTTGAGTGTTTTGCTGAGTATTAGTAACAGAGAATGAAATGCTAGGCAGCTATTTGTATACATTCCACTGTCCAGGTGCTTTATATAAAATATAAAATGAACCTACCATTAGTTTAATGATTATATATATTTTTCAGTATTTAATTACCTCTCTATTATTATTAAAAACCTGTTGTAGCACCTCAGTGTCTATTACTGGGAGATTATTTAAATTTAAAGTCTTTGGATTGGTGCATATACTTGAAAATGTATCAACTATCTTACTACTGATACTTTTTAAATTATTTAAGTAAGAATGTGCATAATTAAGATGCTCAATGTTTGCATAGATATTTGCCTTCCACACTAAAAATTAAAATTTCTATAGATCTAATGCTATTATTAAATTTCAAATAAATCTGTACTAAATACTATACAATTTATAATTTCTGTATCCTTAGAATTTGATAATCGTTTAATAACAATTTCGTTAACTGGGGTCACCTGTATACATCTTCTTATATTCTCTTTTGTTTGGAATACAGCAGTCTGTATATTTTTTAAGACACTATGATAATACCTAAAGAAATATAGAATTTTGTAAAATTTATAAAGTAAAAAAATGTATAAAATAAAATTAAACTTTACTGCATGTAGTCTTCAAAGTCCATCATAGCTAATTTGGCTGTTTCTAAGAGCTTAGAGATAGTAGAATTTCTTTCCAAATTTATATTAGTAATGTACATTCTGCTTATGTTGCTAGTATCTCCTGTATCAGGAGTTAGCAACAATGTACCATTATCTATAAAAAAAATGTTAATTACATAGACACAGGAATAAATTGTAGGATAAATTATAATTTGTGTTATAATTATTTACGGTGTCGTGCAATGTAAGATCGAAGACTAATTTGTGATAATTTCCACATGATGCTTAAGAACCTGGTACCTGCTGCCCGCATTATGTGAATCATAAGTATTGATGGAAAATTTAAATCTGAATTTTCTGTAGCTACAATATCTAAATATTCTTTGAACTTCAAACGATATTGTGATTCATCTTTTTTATTCATCAGCGGCCAGGGAACAATTGTTTGAAACTTTATTGGGTCGTATATTGACAACAAATAATGTGAAATATAAATAAAACCTGCAGAGTTGGATTTGTCAAACATCCCCTATAGTTAACAAAAAATCGTGATCCATTAAAGTAATCATTAATTACAGCTGATAATCATTTAGGAGGATTGCTATTGCAATAAAAATAAAATACCTGTTTGAAATATTTTCTGCATTCAAATGATGGTGGTACAACTTGCATCAGGAGAAATACATTAGTATAAAAGAAAGCATCGATCGACATAGTTTACTGTTTTTATCTTAAATTAATGTAAAATTTTTACCAATGTATAAACCAGGGGTGGTAAACTTTTTATTGTCCCGAGCTACTATCCACAATTATCCACCCCTCATCAAAGCAAAAGATTCATCTACAAACCATATTTAAATTTCTTCAAGGATCATTGTTGTTTATATACAAGCTCAATGTCATATCATGTTAGAGTACCAATCGCAATATATTTTGGACATATTTTAATCATGACGAGTGCATAGTAACATTAATTACAACCATTTAATCTTCATGTTCTGCATAATTTCTCATAATGATAGTTAAATGTAAATGAAATATGAAATATGCATGCACATAATGATTGTGATCAATTTAAGCGTTCATAATAAGAGTTCTATATATATTGGTGTCCTTTCACATCCTGTCATAGTATTGCTTCATACAGTTATAAAGTACATAGTTACAAAGTTAAAATTTCTACCAGAATCTTTGATTCTCGTGTATCTAACATGGATGACCTTGATGCGATCCACATACATACAGTATTGCCACATCTGAAAGGTGATATTTCTATTTCCTTCTTCCGGCCATAGGTTGAAGAAAGAAAAAAAGCGCGGCAATATTTGCAACGCAATATGGTCAAGATGATTTTGAAGAAATATATATGATTTTATAAATTGAATGTTATTTGAAATGTTGTTCGTATTGTATCGCATGTATGTTTAAAACTTCTTATACATTTAAAACGAGTTTAAAATGTTATTTGCAATATGAAATTCATAATTTATTTTAAAGCTATGTTCATTTTTCTTACTCACTTTGATTGGTTAATATTCTTCGTTCATAACTTGTTGACACAGGTAATACTTGAATTATTGCTAAGGAAAAATTAACTTCAAATTGCTTCACGAATCACAATTTAAAACAGCAACGACTAATCCGTTCACCGTTGCCATGTTCCGATTGGTCCAAGTTTTTTCTTAATAACTCGAAAACATAATGTTTAGGCGTGAATTGGCAAATGAAAACTTTGCTTAGAATCACTCAGAGACTCACATCAGAGACTATGCCTTTCAGATACATTTAAATTCTTTAGAAAATTTTATGTTATTTCGTAATGTAACCACTTGCGGGCGCATGTGCAATGGGAATTGGCTCTGGGAGAATGCAGTAGTTTCCCGTCTGCAAAAGCGCCATGTGGTATGGCGTAGGAGTTTTAAAAAACGAGTGTTTCTGGGTGGAAGGCGGCGCCACTGGGTTGTGCCATAGCAACTCATCTCGATGTCGTCGTGAAAGCTTTCAACACTATGAGCCAGTGAAGTGTATCCGTCGGGACAGTGGCGTGAAAATGGCGGTGTAAAAATGGCAGGACGTAGATCAACGTTGACAAATACTGATTCCCTATCGGGATCGGGGAACGGTGACCCGTTGAGAGAGCTGTTCGAGGCCTGCAAAACCGGAGACCTCCCGAGGGTAAAGGCGTTGGTTACACCGAAGACGGTCAATGCTCGAGACACTGCCGGACGCAAGTCCACCCCCCTGCATTTTGCAGCTGGTAAATCGAATTCACGGACTGCAATACCCCCATGCGACTCGCTCACGCTCGAGAACACGATGTCCCAACACCGTGTCGCAAACGTCCAGTACTGCGAACACTGACTTTCGAATGTTGTCATGCTACCTAGTTGTAAATAATTCCTCCAATGCACTCGAACTTTTCAATCCCTAGACTGTAGGTTTTCTGTATTTGTAGCTGAAATGAGCGGAAAGATTCAAATAATTTCAGAACATTGATATATTATTTTCAACTTGTTAAAGTCATTAAGGAAAGAAGGAACCTGTCTCCTGTCTTTCACAATCAACAAAGAACGTTTTTATTTTGCATAAAAATTCGCAGTCCGTTAATTACATTTCCATTGTTGGAGAAATATTTCTTGTGATTAATGTCGTTTTTGTGATTACACCACAGGCTATGGTAGGAGGGACGTAGTAGAATTTCTACTTTCTGCCGGTGCATCGATTCAAGCACGAGACGACGGCGGTTTGCATCCCTTACACAATGCCTGTTCTTTTGGACACTCCGATGTGGTAAGACTTCTCTTGGAAGCAGGGGCTAATCCGAATACTAGGGACAATTGGAATTACACTCCTTTGCACGAGGCTGCCATTAAAGTATTTTCAATACTAACTATCTCCTTTGTTTTCTTTAATAGACTTCAAAGTTCATAACTTATGCTTTCATCTTTATTACAGGGTAAAATAGATGTATGTATAGCTCTGCTGCAACACGGGGCAGACGCGAATATAAGGAACACAGAAGGGAAAACAGCTTTAGAATTAGCAGACCCTGCAACTAAACCAGTATTAACAGGAGAGTATAAAAAAGATGAATTATTGGAAGCAGCAAGGTCAGGGAACGAGGAGCGTCTCTTGCAACTTCTGAATCCATTAAATGTGAACTGTCACGCGAGCGATGGCAGGAGATCGACACCATTGCATTTAGCTGCTGGGTACAATAGATCCAGAGTGGTGCAAATTCTCCTGCAGAATGGTGCGGATGTGCATGCTAAAGATAAAGGGTAATTAAATTTAAAACATTTGTCTCATGGAATTCAACAGGTTGTGCTTTACAGCAGTAATGTTTCAACGCGATTTGTATATGTTACAGTGGTCTTGTTCCACTCCACAACGCCTGTTCTTATGGTCACTTTGAAGTGACTGAGGCGCTTCTTAAGCATGGTGCAGCTGTAAATGCGAGCGACCTGTGGGCGTTCACTCCACTGCATGAAGCTGCTAGTAAATCCAGAGCCGAGGTGTGCTCGCTGCTTTTGAGCGAGGGTGCGGATCCAACTCAATTAAACTGCCACAGTAAAAGCGCCATTGATGTGGCCCCGACATTGGAACTGCAAGAACGATTAGCATGTACGTTGATCACCTTTTTTCTTCCTCTCTTGTGTTTGTTGAACTAAAAAATAAAAAAAGTAGCAAACGAACGAAAATAGTATACAGACGGAACATGACTTTGTTAGATACACTTTAATTGTAGACGAGTACAAGGGACACTGCCTCTTGGATGCCTGCAGGCAGGCTGATCTTACTAAGTTAAAAAAGTACCTGTCCCAAGAAGTTGTAAACTTTAAACACCCATATACTGGGGACACACCACTGCACTGTGCCGTTGCATCTCCCTATCCCAAGAGAAAACAAGTAATAGAATCATTGATTAGGAAAAACGCTGCCTTAAATGAGAAAAATAAAGACTTTCTAACGCCACTTCACGTGGCCACTGATCACTCTCATTACGATGCAATGGATGTGCTACTTAGACATAATGCTAAAGTCAATGCTTTAGATGGATTAGGGCAAACTGCACTACACAGGTACCGTTTCAATCGTATAAAATCGTTGCGCAAACTTGTTCAATTATATTATTTATTCTCTTTCTTGAAGAGCCGCTTGATTCATATATATATACATGTATATATATATATATATTTTTTTTTTTTCATTAAAAAATCTTGTTGTACAAACAGGTGCGTTAGAGAAGACAATGTGCAAGCTTGCAGAATATTGTTATCATACAATGTTGATCCATCTATAGTATCGCTTCAGGGCTATACTGCGGCACAAGTAGCTGCAGAAAATGTCCTTAAAATACTACAAGGTTCGACTTCTAACTTGTCTCAGTGCAGAAAGTATTTTTGTAACCAAAGAATGTTCCCGTTCTCATTTTTGTTTTCTAGATCCGCCAAGCTCAACGGACGACGCCGATGCCCAGCTTTTGGAGGCAAGTAAATCCGGTGATTTAGCGGCGGTCGAAAGAATATTGCAAACGAACCCGCATGCCGTTAATTGCCGCGACTTGGATGGTAGGCACTCCACGCCGCTGCACTTTGCAGCGGGATTTAACAGAGTGCCTGTAGTCGAATATTTATTGGCACATGGAGCAGACGTACACGCCAAAGATAAAGGGTAAATATTCTCCAAACGTTTCTTTCCGTACAGGTCAAGTTATTTAACTGTACCACTAGAATTCAAAACGAGTAATTTATGAGAAAATTTTAGGCGGTACAGTTAAACAATTTACCCTGTATATTTGGAGAATTAATTTAGTATGGAAGCAACGCTTGATAACACCAAGTTTTAACCTTTCAGTGGACTGGTTCCCTTACACAATGCCTGCTCTTACGGTCATTACGAGGTAACGGAATTGTTAGTAAAACACGGCGCGTCGGTGAACGTTGCCGATCTGTGGAAGTTCACTCCACTCCACGAGGCTGCTGCCAAAGGAAAATACGAGATAGTTCGATTATTATTGAGACACGGCGCAGATGCCACCAAAAAGAACAGAGACGGCGCGACCCCGTTGGATTTAGTCAGAGACGGCGACCAAGACGTGGCGGATCTGTTGCGAGGCAACAGTGCTCTCTTGGATGCAGCGAAGAAAGGCAACCTAGCTAGAGTACAACGATTAGTTACCCAAGATAATATCAATTGTAGGGATGCGCAGGGTCGCAACAGTACTCCGTTACACTTAGCCGGTGAGTTGCTTCGTGCTTATCTTTCGTTCAAACCGTCAACGAGATTCCCGAGAATATTTTAGCATTTCAATGTATTCGAGAACCTTAACCCTTAATCCTCCTTTGGATTAAAAGATAACTGGAGCGTTAATGACTGATATTCTAGGGAATCTTGATATATTCGAGAACTTACGAGTTCTAGTACGGCTCTAATAACCATGTGTTCTAATCGGACGATATTTCAATGCAGCGGGATACAACAACTTGGAAGTGGCGGAATTTTTGCTGGAACGTGGAGCTGACGTGAACGCTCAGGACAAGGGGGGATTGATACCATTGCACAATGCTTCGAGTTATGGTCACTTGGACATTGCCGCGTTACTGATTAAGTATAACACCGTGGTGAACGCGACCGATAAATGGGGCTTTACGCCGCTTCACGAGGCAGCACAGAAGGGCAGGACACAGTTGTGCGCCCTTTTGCTAGCCCACGGTGCGGATCCCTTTTTGAAAAATCAAGAGGGGCAGACACCAGTCGATCTAGCTAGCGCCGATGACGTGAGATGTTTGTTGCAAGATGCCATGGCTACGCAACAAGTTGTGCCTTCAGTGCCATCGGGCAGCGGAGGCGTGGGAGTAGCCATTAACTTAAGTGCTAATGGTAATAACACTATTAACAGTAGGCCACCCAGTATCGTTGCAGGTAAACAGTTTTTTAAATGTAATGTCCATTGCTTAATGAGCTCATCTCTTCATTGAATGATGTTTATTCAGTTCCAGTTACCCCTCCACCGCCACTCACCCAAGAAACCGTCATCATGCCTTCAGGAACGGCGATGACTCTCTGTGTACCGCTCGCTAGACCATCCACTTGCTTTAGCCCAATGCCTCCATCCGAAACGTGCTCCGATAGGGAGTCGAAAGATTCGAAAGACAATACGAACATCACCACCGTCGCTGGTTTCCTTCAAAGCCTCGGTTTAGAACACCTGTTAGAATTGTTCGAACGGGAACAGATCACGTTGGACATACTGGCGGAGATGGGCCACGAGGATCTGAAACAAGTTGGCGTCTCTGCGTACGGGTACAGGCACAAGCTGATCAAGGGAATGGAGAAACTTTTGAATACCACCGCTGGAACGCCTTGGCAGCCAACTTTAACGACTGGAACGCTTTTGGTGGATTTGCTGGCGGAGGACAAGGAATTTTTAGCGCTAGAAGAGGAAATGCAGGGTACTATTAGACAGCATAGAGACAATGGTCACTCCGGTGGCATATTTTCGAGATACAACATAGTTAGGGTATGTTCGCGTCTATTAATTGAGGGATTCACGTTGTTGGACACGAATCGATGATCGGTTTTCTTTGTGAAATAGATACAAAAAGTGCAAAACCGCAAATTGTGGGAGCGTTACGCGCATAGGAGACAAGAGGTGGCGGAGGAAGTCGGCGCCGCGGCACCCTCCTCTCCTGGCACCACTTCTAGGACCACTCCTGGCTCGACCTTGCCTCAGGCAAACGAAAGGATGCTGTTCCATGGCAGTCCATTTATCAACGCCATTGTTCAGAAAGGATTCGATGAGCGACACGCTTATATGGGTGGTATGTTCGGTGCTGGAATTTATTTTGCCGAGCACAGCAGTAAAAGCAATCAATATGTTTATGGAATATGCGGGGGCACCGGGTGTCCAGCTCACAAGGACAGGAGTTGTTACATTTGTCACAGGTGAGTACGCAATCATAATGGTACGGTGGGACTGTGCATAAAGGACTGTACACTTGGGGACACTAGTATTATAACCGAGGTCACGCATAGTTTTTGAGATATTGACACAAGATACCGCGTGCCGAGTGTACGATTCTAAAAGGATAGTCCGCTGTACGCAAACTCTAAAATACGCATATGATATTCTACTCTACAATGTCGTAGACACCTGTTGCTCTGCCGCGTCACGCTGGGCAAATCATTTTTGCATTTCTCCGCGATGAAGATGGCTCACGCGCCGCCCGGTCACCACAGCGTGATGGGTAGGCCGTCGCAAGGTGGTCTGTTCTTCCCCGAGTACGTGGTTTACAGAGGTGAACAAGCATATCCGGAATATCTGATCACGTATCAGATCGCGAGGCCTCAGCCGGAGAGCGGAGGAAGCGAAAGTGTCGAGGAACGGTGATCAGAAGAGTCCAGCCCCGCGGCAAGATTGCGAAGTCTCTGCTGCTGTCAGAGACCTCGGACATGTAACACACTGTCTTAATCGTACAACGACACACGCGTGTATTACCATTCGCTACATGGGGGTGTCGATCATTAAAAACATTCGTTCGTCTCGAGAAAAGAAAAACGTTCGGATAGGTTACTCTTCCTTTGACGATCATGTATATTTTTGGGGAAACTGTTTTATCGCCGTGACTAATCAAGACATGTGACTGCAGAGTGAAACGATTCTAATTTCTGATTTCGATTTTTCGATCGATTCTTCCATTTGTTATTTTTTTTTTTTGTGGGAGGGAGAGGGGGTGTTTTGCGTCGAAGCATGAAGGTCACTTTAATGAATCCATTACGCAGCGATAAGCGACCATTAGCTATATCTGTCGGGTCTGTTCATTTAAAGTTCAAAGAAGACAATTGATAGGACATTTAATTTTTAGCATTTATTTGTGATAACGTAATGGTCCGGTTCGACCACGCAATCATACACGACTGATTATTGATGTATATTAACTACGGTGTATATATTATATCAGCATGAATTAGAATATCAAAAGACCAGCATGATTTTTTATGTGAATCGATAAATGTTCGTCTCTGTTTTGCGGAGAATCATGATACGTATGTAGGATTTATGATAGGATTAATGATCATTATGTCCGAGATTAACGATACTGTCATAACGTTGCACACATATTATGTATGCAGAAGTAATTATGATAACTGCTAGTTATTACGCCTAAATTGTCGTCGGATTATGCGGTTCGATACGGTGTGTCTTCCGAAAGAGGGAAATCTTTTTTTAATCGGAAGGCACGAATATTTCTACGTCAGTGTCAATTTTAAATTAAATAATTATGCTGGTTAGAAGTAACTGCTCTAATCATATGCGTTACAGGTAAAGTCTACGGGGAAGTGAAATTATTTAATCCTTTAAATAACTGTCCGATGAACCAAAACGATAATTGATTCACACAACGAATGGTATTATATTTAGTATTCGTATCGTTCTCGCGAAGCTTCTATTATTACATTTCATGGAGATTACGAATTTTCATTTGAATTTGACTTACTGGACTTTACCTCTAACATGTATATACATACGCGAGTATTTTATATATGTATATTCGGTTGATATAGAGATCAGGCATAGAATAATTCATTCATGTTGACGATATTATCAACAGGGTTCCTATAAGCTCATAGTAACTTTTTGAATACTGTACATATTAACATATACATTTTATTGTACGTATATAATATTTCTTTTTCAACGAAACACGCTGATTGGTTATCATTAGCCAATTATATACTTTCATGCGAGTTGTGATTTGGTTTCTCTCAGGTCATACACAGTCTAATCGCAAGCATACTTTCATCTTTTAAAATAGACAACGAAACCATTTCCTTTTTTTCTTTTTTTTTTTTTTTTTTTTTTACTATATTTAACGCACCACTAATTACGAGAAGAAAGTGGGTTCAACGTGTAGATCATGCGAAGCAATTTCATCATAATTGAAAGTATTCCGTTACGCGAAGCAATCGCGGTCATCGCGATGATGTTCTACGATTAGAAATTCATTCTCCTTATTTATTGTTCTAGCCAGAATGTGATCTTTCTAAAACGAAAAACAATAAGAGTAATTCTGCTTCGAACGAGTCGCGGTATTTTATTGTTTGTATGCGTATACATCGGGCGATGAAGCCACTAATAATTCAATCAACAAGAGAGGAAAAAAAGAAAGAAATGAATAGAAAAAAAAAAAGTATGCGACTACATAATTGTATGAGTGTTCGAGGAAAACGAATGGTTTTCAAATATTATCTCGGTGCACTCCCATAATTATTTAGGTGGCGGTTTTATTTATGGGTGTATATATCAAGTATGTGTTCGTTAAGCGAGTGCTCAAGATGATGCAACAAAAATCCGACATTCGTTAATTTCCTACACACACAAACACATGCGCAAACACAAACATACACACACACACATGGAAGATAGAGAGAAAAGAGAAAGCGAACCAATATGAACTAACACAGACGAGAAAACAAAAAAAAAAAAAGATCTGTCCTTGCGTTGGTTGCATTTAAAACCGAGACAGTCAATCGAGCGTGTTCGATCCATTATGCTTTAACTGTAAGAAGACGAAACAAAACGAAAAATGGACTGATTCAAAGAGGAATAAGAGAGAGAGAAAAAAAAAAGAAATTCTTTTTATCGTTATGTCCGATCTTTACACTTTATTTTGTCGTCTCCTCGCCTTGCGATTAATTTCTCTCGTGAAAACCGGTGTTCCAATGAATCGTGCGATAACGATACGGATACGGCAGAACGGTCCGGCACAAGTTTGTTTGTTCGAACGATACACGACACGCGAAAAATTTAATTGAGTGGACATTGTCCTTCGTGCGACGATGCCTTTACGTTTCTCTTCTTCTCCTCCTCGTTCTTCTTCTTCTTCTCCTCCTTCAACCCCGACGAATAAGGGGTATCAAGTTTTTAGGTGTTTGTAATCTTCCGTGTGACAATGGACTTAACGGAGCGCGCTAGAATATAATAGACATCTTCGCCTTGAGGCAACATGGCGGCGTCTCGTATTACCGAGGCGAGAGACTCGTTTATACTTGCGTTTCTATATACCGTTCACACCTTCCATCGGCAACAAGCGACAACAGAGTAAACCGAATTTCTTTGAATGACCGACGATCGCGGAGCGACTCCTACTGTTTACAAATTCTTATCAGGCAAGCGTTACTTTTGTGGCGCAACCGGTTCGCATTATGAACCACCGATAAACGTAATTTTCGGACTCGCTGACAAACATTATAAATTAGCCCGCTCGTTCCGTTAACGTCCCGCTTCGTTCTACTATTCACGGCTTCTCAGACAGAATTTTATGGAGAGGAAAACGGTTTTATCCTGTCGTCGACGAGACTAATACTTATTTGTGTTGACGCATACCTGTTGCGAATTTTGATCCAAGTCTTCCTTCAGTTTGAGTCCGTACGATTTGCTCGGGATACGTGCAAATAAACAGACCGTTCCTGTGCTCGAGTGACATCTTGTGCTGTTCTTTTGTTCTGCTAGAGTAAAGCTGTACTTCACTTGTGATTTCCACGAAAGACAGGAATGATCGATTCGGAATCGTGGCTTAAAATTCTTGCGATTATCATCGCTGTCCATACAGGGTGTCCTAGTTTTCGGTATAACCTATAAAAAGAAAAGAAAATGTTATAAAATTACGGCGGGCTCTGGAACGCTGCATTAAAAATAAGTCGTGTCGAACGTGAAGAACGATAGCGGATTAATTTCTTCTTTGATATTGTGTAAGAATAGATCGTCGGTTTATCATGTAATTCTAAATGTTATCCGCAATTATAAATACAGAACTGACCGTCTACAGAAAATAGAATCTATCGCTTTAGAGTCCGCAGATATCCACAATATATTGTAATAATGTGTTAGACTCGTGATTCAAACGGAATTTACCAACCGAGAATGTTGCTCGTCTCCAACAATTCTTTTCTATTGCAAATCTGCCGGAGATAAAGAACTTCCGACCAATACAGTCGGGTCGGAAAGTAAGTTGACACTCTATAACGAATTGAAAATTTTCTTCAAATTCGCCCCAACGACTTGAGCTTTTTTGTGGAGACGTTAGAAGAACTAGTTTACCAATTAATCTATAAAGATTATTTAGAATTGTCTTTTAAAAATCGATTCTGAAAATGTCAAAATTAATTTCATTCGTACGTTACATCCAGTGAACCAATCCTAATTTCTCAAAAAAAAAATACCGAATACTTTGGATACAATTTTAACCCTTTACGGACGAGGATTTTTAAAAATATTATATTATTTGAAATAATATAATAATTAAATAATAGTTTTTGCAAGATTAATGATTAAATACACGGACCTGTTGTCGCCAATACGACGACATTCGCCCTCAGACGGTTAACCAAGTTACCAACTTTTGAAAACTATCCGGTTCTCTCTCGACGCGACTGTAGTAACCGGCGGAGGAATTAAAATGGCAAGGGGTTAAAGCATCTGGGAGCCAATGTTTACACAACACGCTCCTATTTATAGGCAGACGAAGTTTGGAAAAAAACTGGATCACCCGTTGTTCCTCGTAACTCAGAATTATCATATAATTTTTATCAAGATGACAATGCCTAATGACGTGTTTATTTTATTATCCGGCCGAAAGCGTGCCACGGCGAGTCGGCCGGGAAAAACGCGGGGGTCGCGTGTTCGCGTGGTTTCTGTTCGGGCATCGGGACGGTCAGTGACGAGGCGTCGATGGGTTGTATAGAGGGAATCGGTAATTAAAAATTCAGGTAAAAACCTGAAAGATCGTTTCCCTTTTCTCGATTCCTATTAACTTCTGGCCCACGAATCGAGTTTGTCCCCAGTACCGTGTTAAGAATGCGTCCACGTGGGCCCCGGCGGTCGTCGATTGGTCGACGCCCGGCAATCACGTGAAACTCACGAGGCTGCGGTCGACGCGTGCGCGGTGAGACGCGCCGGCTTGTCGGCGACTTATGGTCGGATGACACTTGCGCCGGTGCTCTCAGACGCAGTCGGACGGACGAGGAGGTCAGATCGGGCGATTCGCGCCGGCGACCAGCCAAGGGGGTAATTCGTTGAAACCTTCTTGTGTCTTAACTCGACGGTAGACTCAGTCCGTAAGTGTCCGTAACCGACGACAATAGAAAATGAACATCCGATGAACCACGTCGGTGACATATGTACTGAATTCGTTTCTCCGCCGCGCAAGAGACAGCAAAGAGAAAAAGAAAAGAAAAGGAGACACCCGTTACGCTCGCACGCCGGTTACACGATCTCTTGCTCGCGACCGATATATATACATATATATATATATATACCCCGTACCCGGAATTTTCTTGTGCTCAATACCCGAAGAGTCGGTCTTTCGTTCGGGAGACTCGCTTGATCGCTGGTGATTCTCAAAGTTGAAGTCCGTGAAGCTACGTTTGTGCCGTGTCGGTGCAACGAGGACAACTCGACGTCGCAGCTTTTCCCCTCATTCAACGGAGCCGAACAGAAACACGTGAGTACATCTTTAGTCTTCGTTACAAGCAATGCCAGTATCTGCATGACCAAACGGTTTTATTACGTCTCGATTTTCGGCACGAATTCGTGGCGAGTTCGTTCGGTACTTCTATTGAACTTGCTGTTACCGATACGGACTCGCCATCTACGGATACTTTTCATTCATGTCACTTCGATATTAGTACTCGACGGTACAGAACTAGACAGGTCCAAACTAGCTTCCGTACAACGAGAAATTGATTTTATATCGAATATGTAAACGAATGAATATAATAGTATGAATTATTTTTACGCTGTCCACAATGCACGCGGCATTCGATCGAACAAGTCAAAGTGCCCGTGCCGCGTGCGTTGGGACGTTGAACCATTGAGGGTTAGAATCCGTAACGTCTCGTACACGTTCTTGCTTGAATTCTGCTAATTTAATTCATAGATGCTTTTAATGCTGCCAATGTATGCTAGCTATAGACACTTTCTCAGTCATGTTACTTCGATATTAGAATCCATCGAATTTTATGCATTTTACATTTTCTAATCGTATCGAAATAATTCTGGAATTGTTATACGTTTATTTATATTTATTAATCGTACATTAGAATCTGAACACAATTATTGAATTTTTCCGTTGAAATTTTCGGCGATTCGTTTTCGGGAATTGTTTTATTCGAAATGAATCGTTGGCCAGAGCTGGTCATCTACAAAGGCGGATTAACAACGGTTGAAACCAGCGTATCACGACTGGCAACCTCTTTGCAAATAGCCCGAAAATTCACTATACTCGTCCGCATGTTAATCCCCGATCGATCCACATCGGAATCTGTGCACGCGACCCGGGGAACGCATTCGTCGCGCATCCGCAACAATTTCTTATGTAACCGAGACGGGTTACACAATTAGTTGCAGTACTATGCAGCTATAACTCGCGATAAAGTTCATTTATAGTCCCGACGGTGGTATTATTATCGTCTGCGCGAAGCAGACCCCTTTGTTTACAAACAAACTGCGCGAGATAACGTTCACACGGAATGTCACGAATGCCATGCCACATATGCCACCCCTGGCAAAAAGGCCCTGGGCGAAGGAACCGTCGGTAAAAACATTTGACAGAAAAATCTATAACCGACTTACTTACCGAAAGAACGTACCAACCCTTGCGTACGACAGCGCCCCTGCGCCAGTTCAAACTAGTTATTTTAATTTGGCTTTTAAACTGGCAATCCAATAGAAAGTCGAACAGATATTCGACGTAGCCCCTGCACTTGTTTGCAGTCTCTCTAACCTCTTAGAACAGAACACTTCTAGTCGGTCCTAACCTAGCAAGTAATCCAATAGAGGGTCAAACAGGAACTTAACCTCTTGCACTTGCTCGTAGTCCCTGATTTCCTAGGAAAGGAGATTTCTAGTCGATCCTAACCTATTAAACAATTTTCTTAATTCGAATAATGTAAGTATCTAATTTGATTACCGTAGTGATCTCTTTTCGAGGTGGAATCATTTCCTGTTTCGTTCGAACAACGTAGTTGAAATGAGAAATGATTTCGAAACAAACGTAAAATTAAATAAAAGTTTCGCGTTATTTGCAAACCTCGAAGAACAAAGTATTTAAAATTGTTACGTATCATTATTTATTTCGAATGGAACGGAGAAATGGTGTCATCGAATTTTGCGCGACGGAAAGAAATATGCAAATGGGAGTGGAAAGGGTGAAATGAAAATTCCAGAAAGGCTTTGCACGGTTATCTACGTGTTTCAGAGAAACGCGCGTTTTATCGTGGAATAAAGAAAGAACGCCGACTCCCGGTCGTCCGATTAGATGCTTATGGGCGGGAAGAGTGTTATTAGTAGCGTTATTGTTTAATCGCTCGGTGGCTTTTGAATCACGCGAATGGGGGACCGATTAACGGTCTCCTGACCTCAAGAGACACCACCGGGAACAATAAATAAATATTACTAGCGACTCGATCGTGTCCCGGGTCTTTCAACGGAGAGCGGGTGCTTGTTATTTTTAACAGGGGAGTCACAATAAGACCGATTCCTTTCTAACGCTATGACATCCCGGTATACGGGTTCGCTGGTTGATTAGCGTAGTAGTTATCTTTATAGTTCGAACGTATCGCCAACTTACAATGTCGTCGTCGTCTTGGCGCGCCTCGATCGTTTCACGCTGTCTCTAAAAATGTTACTATAAATTATTCCATGTTCCAGAAATAGCAATTTCATTATTTCAACGTATCACGTGTCTAGCGTGAACACAAACCTCGCGGCTTTTTTTTTTCTGCGTACGAACAAAAACTCGATCTCCATGGCGACGCTAAAAACATCGTAAATTATACCCTGCATCGGGCACGGTAATTAATTTTTTTTTCTTAGACTGTTGACTTTTTTTCACAGTCTCGCAAAAACTGGTAGAAAGAGCCAAGCAGCGCTAAAAGCTAATTTCAGAAAAATTATGTCGAAACCACATAGGGTGTCCCATAAACTTCGAAGCAATTTTAAATAAAAGATTTTTCACCAGTTATTAGTCAAACACACGCGGACCAACCGGAGCGCGGCTACGACGGGCGGATTCCCGCAACGCCACGCCCAGCCGCGCTTCGATTGGTCCGTGTTCATTCGTTGATAACTCGGGAACGAAGCGTCGAATCGCGAAACTGCAAAGGGGAATGTTGCTCGATTTCGACACGGGAATCTTTTGGTTCGGGATTCTTGGAAGTTTGCGGGACACCGTGTATTTTTCTGCGAGAGGTCGGTTCGGTTGCAATCGATGCTGGGAACTGGATCCTAAGAGGAGATAACAAAGTCGAACGAACAGGAGATTATAAGTTACGACCACTTTGAAGCAGCATGTGTCGCGGATTTTTTTACTTCGCGTTTGATGTTTTATTTCGGAGGCATTCGAGCACAGAGGGTAACATGCAAAGTAATGCTGGTAATGTCTCCAATGAGTCGTGTCCGAGGCCTGTACCTGGCAGATTTCTTCTCATAACCGGCTTGACTGCTCTCTTAAAATACATTTTGCTCGTTTTTAAGTGTGCGTGCCCGCTTGTTCTCCGGCCTCCGCACGAGTACGCGTTTTCCGGTCACTCGTCTTTCGCGGACGCCTACTCGACCTGGCCGACACACTCGACGAATTGTTTGCACGTGCAATTCCCACGCACAACAGATCGCGTGCGCAACTTCCGGAGAAAGCTCAGCCGAAAAGCCGATTTTCGCGAACCCGCCGCCATTGCTCTTTCCTTCCGTCGGCAAACGATTTTCGCGAGTCAAACGATCCGCCCTGTTGCAATTTTCGGGCGAAAATATTGTCCGACAAATTTTATCCACGTACAGTACACTCTTCAAATCTAAATAACTTTTTCAAACTTGAGCCAAACGACTTGAATTTTCTGGAGCAAATAGAAGCATTGATTTACTAAATGATATGCAAAAATTGCAGAGAAGCTACTGCACGATTTTATACAGTGGCTGACGAAAGTATTCGGACACTCTTCAAATCTAAATAACTTTTTCAAACATGAGCCAAACGACTTGAATTTTCTGGAGCAGGTAGAAGTATTGATTTACTAAATGATATGCAAAAATAAAATCGCAGAGAAGCTACTGCATGATTTTATACAGTGGCTGACGGAAGTATTCGGACACTCTTCAAATCTAAATAACTTTTTCAAACTTGAGTCAAACGATTTGACTTTTCTGGAGCAAATAGAAGTATTGATTTACTAAATGATATGCAAAAATAAAATTGCAGAGAAGCTACTGCATGATTTTATACAGTGGCTGACGAAAGTATTCGGACGCTCTTCAAATCTAAATAACTTTTTCAAACTTGAGTCAAACGACTTGACTTTTCTGTAGCAAATAGAAGTATTGATTTACTAAATGATATGCAAAAATAAAATCGCAGAGAAGCTACTGCATGATTTTATACAGTGGCTGAC
>CM052098.1:1175768-1209238 GCA_028453745.1 Agapostemon virescens | reverse complement strand
GGCTGAATGTCTGTCGATGGAGGAACATTGTACAATGGTTTGAGAACTTAGTAAAAGATTCAAGGGTGGATACATTGAAGTTTGCTGACAACTACATTAAACTGAACAGTTTTGTACATCATCATTTAAATTGATTTATGCAGTTCTTTAGTTGAGGCTGAATGTCTGTCGATGGAGGAACATTTTACAATGGTTTGAGAATTTAGCAAGAGATTCAAGGGTAGATACATTGAAATTTGCTGACAACTACATTAGACTGAACAGTTTTGTACATCATCATTGGAATTGATTTATGCAGTTCTTTAGTTGAGGCTGAATGTCTGTCAATAGAGGAGCATTTTACAATGGTTTGAGAACTTAGCTAGAGATTCAAGGGTGGATACATTGAAGTTTGCTGACAACTACATTAAACTGAACAGTTTTGTACATCATCATTGGAATTGATTTATGCAGTTCTTTAGTTGAGGCTGAATGTCTGTCGATGGAGGAGCATTTTACAATGGTTTGAGAACTTAGCTAGAGATTCAAGGGTGCATACATTGAAGTTTGCTGACAACTACATTAGGCTGAACAATTTTGTACACCATCTGTGGAATTGATTTATGCAATTCTCTAGTCAAGGCTGAATGTCTGCTGAAGAATTACATACTCAACAATGTTGTACAAAGGTTTGATAGTTCACCACCATGTAGGCATGGGAAAGCCATCATCAAAAGTACATTCAAGTTTCCATAGCAAGCTTGAACAAACGCCTTGCACATTGTTCACATAATTCACATTTCATATGCACCATTTAGACAGTATTTTTGGGACCAATAATGCATGTTCTTGAGGTTCACCTGACCGTGATTTGTAAAGGATGCTTCATCTGTAAGCAATACTGTTTGGAAAAACATTTCATCACTTTCATATTTCCATATACCCCATTGTGAAAAGTGTACACAGTTTTCAAAGTCTCTTCCATGGAGCTCTTGGTGAAGAGATAAATAGAAAGGATGAAATTTTTGTGAATGAAGAATCCGGAATATGCTTGTAACACTAGTACCAGTTTCACGCCCAAGTTGCCTTATACTGACATGCAAGTTTTGATTTTTTTCACGATGATATTGTTCACATTTTCTTCATGAGTAACAGTCTTACGTGTCGTACGAATGTTTCTGTTGACACTACCTGTCACACAAAATGTTTTAACAATACTTGAGTATGCAGAACGTGATGGACAATAACGTTCTGGAAATCTGTCTTTGTAATTTCGTATTGCTCCTCTGCAAACTCTTCAATACATATCTCTTTCACTCTCTATGTACGCAGACGAATGATACAATGTGTTTATTTACAAGCTTAAATATGGTTAAACCATTCTGTCACCCATATACGGGTGACGTGGCAGTCAAAATGTTAACAAGTTTCATTTGTTTAATTTATAGAAATGATCAACGTTATTGACAAAATTGTTAGTTACTAAAAACTAAAGTTTTCACTTTGTATTATAATCAGTCTTGTTATTGTTACAAAGAAACGTATGTCGTTGGATTTATTGTTCGGTAGTTCTAGCGTTAACCTTTTCGCTACGAGCGTCGTCTATAGACGACAACCACGTGACGACCTGTGTGTACAAGCATCGCCTATAGGCGGCAAAAAATCTTCATATAAAAGAGGACCGACCACGCGCTATGTGTAAATTGCGCGGGAATATTCCGCGGGAATATTGCGCGGGAATATTGCGCTGGAATATTGCAAGAATTCTGAACGAATGTAGTCTTGTCGTTATTAGAAAACAGGATATATTGAGTTTAGTGCTCGATGGTTCTAATGTTAACCCTTTGCGCTCCAAGCAATTCCAATTCCAAAACCCAGAAATCGTCTTCTGTATCTCATTTTTAACGCTTTCGCTACGAGCGTCGCCTATAGGCGACATCCGCGTGACGACCTGTGTGTACGAGCGTCGCCTATAGACGGTCGATCTCGAATCGATATTTGTAATGGTCGCCGCGCTTCTCGAAGCTTCTCGAATCTTCGATCGATCGATGCCGCGACTCAAACATATGGGCCGGTGGTAGCGGCTGAGCCGTTACAATCTGCTGTGCACAATCTCGGGTTTCGCTTACCAGAACGTCCGTGTTCTCGAAATAGTTTCGCCAATAGGGTCGAATCTTTCGCGCACCTCCGATGTCCCAGACGTTCAACTTGAAGCCCTCGCTTTGCACGCTTTTGATGTTGAAGCCTTGGGTCGGCGTCACCTTCGGTGCAAAGAGAAACGTCACGGAAAGGCAAGTACGTTTCAACCCTTCGATCGTGGAGGACATATTAGGAGGAATATCGATCTTAACTTTGCCAGTAAAATAGCTTCGAGCACAAAAGTTTAATTACACCAGTTGGAAACCAGAGAAGACTAACGCGTCCGCGAGAAGTGTCATGAAAAATATGTTTCCAACGATCAAGGACCAAGTCGGTGAACGATCATGAACATTGTCGATCGTATGGTTGTGAAAATATTGAGAATAAATTGTAACACAGATTCGAACGGCTTTTTCGATACCTGTGTGATGTCTTCGCTGGCCAAAGACTTGAGTATCGTCGTTTTTCCAGCATTGTCGAGGCCCAGAAGAAGCAGACGCAGTTCCTTGTCCGGATTCGAGCGCAACTTCCTCAAGATCGCCAACAGTCCCTGCAATAATTGTTAATTGATCGCTTATTATAAATAAAATACTATTCTTGCTACCGAGTGATTTATCGAACGCTGTAAAAACACAGTCCTTTCGAACCACGGAATATCGCAACGAAATCTTTTTAGACATTCCGTTAAAATTTCCCAAAAGTACACGCGTAATATAATTCTATAAAAGAAGTTTATAGGTTATATTTGCATTAACTCTTTGGGGCACGGAATGTTAGAAAAAATTGCACGTAGCGATTGCAAGATTTCGTGGCGGGGGTTAATAAATATCCCACGGTATACTTTCACGCATTAAAAAGGTGCCACCGTGTCTGAAAGAGTTAAAACGAATGTGCAGGCCAGAAGGGATTTCGTGCGGCAAACTGAGAAGGCAAGACGATTCAAATTTCGCGCTCTCGAACGTAGCAGACGGATTCGCGGCCGTGTCTGCTGCATACGCGACGACGCTCGAATGCAAGAACGTTTATTAAGTAATTTTCTGAACTAGGAATATTTGCCATCGACTTTTGACGAGAACAGCGACGAATACTACGATCGTACATTTTCCACGTAAGCAGTGTGTCCCGACTAGGCGGATTGTATCGAATCTTGACGGTGCAGCTATTTATAGGTTATGTCGTACATGTGTCGTGTCTCGGAGAACAGATTGAATGCGGTGAGAAAGGGGTGCGTGATCGACCGTTTTGTGCACGTTAGAATGATCAATGATCTCTGATGATCGTTACCATGTTTCGTTTGTTATTTATTTATCGGGAAACAAATCGTGGCGACGGTTGACCCACGACGCGTCCGCTATACTGTGTTATCGTCCACAGGGTTTGTTGTGTTGTCGCTTCCCGTAACCAAGGAAACTCGAGCCGTGCACCTGCACGTTTTGACCAATAACGGTGCATCGCAGTGTCTCTTTGGAGACGGCGATGCGGGTATAGTCTCTTACCTTGCAACGTGGACGATAGTTGAGACTACGACAGCCAAGGACCAGGTGTCGGGTGCAGATTTTCCAATCTGTACATGCTCGGTAAGGTCTTAAGTCTAGGTGACACGGTGTAAATCGCATTACTATAGAAACTGTTGATTTCAGTGATGGGAACATGTTTTATTATGCCGGATTTAATGCCAATACATTGTTCTCCGATAGCGGAGACATCGTACACGCTGTGGATTCGTTCACAGAAGTAGATTTCCCTGGAATCACGAACTTTCAAATAGGATGGGGCTACTTTCTGTTGTGGAAGGGACAGGAGTTGCACATTTGCAGCAAAGATCAACATGGGAACAGCGATATTCGATCGATAAGGATACCGGATGATCCCTCGGTCAGGTAAGATGGTTTTGGACATTGGCAATGGAGGATAGAATAATTCCACTTTCTTTTTGTAGGTGTAAATCAGCCGCAATCGGTAAAGACAGTATAATAATCTTGTCTAGTAACAATGATTTGTGGATATACAAGATCTACGATATGGACAACAGTTGGAAAAAGGTAACAAACTTTGTTCCAAGCAACGACGACTCCCTTAGAGAGTATCCCGTTAAAGTTCTGCAAGGAGGATGCGCCGTTGTCCTCTCTAACTTAGGTACGCGTCTTCGACGTAACGGATCAAACGATAACGAACCCTAGACTTGTTTGCGCCTAGACGTACTTAAAAAGTATATTAACCCTTAGCACTCCAAGCAATTTCAATTTCAAAATCGAAAGATTTCTTTCACCTAAAATAGTTGCACTGTACATACTTCATTTCCTTTCGCGAGTACAAAGTTTATTACTATTACTTGTACTTTAACATATCCATGTTTACCGACTTCTTCAATGCAAACGTAGCGATGTAAAAGCTGCTTTAAATAATAGCAAGCGAATGTTTAGTGTCGCCTCAGAGGCGTCATTGGAGCGTTAAGGGTTAAACAAGCATCCGATCGTCGAGACTACTTGCCGGGGGTTAAAGTCACCGTCGACCGTTTCAGGTCACGTTTTCAACGTCCCCGTGTTGGTCGACATGCCGAAGAGGGTGAAATTCGTAGATATAGCCTGCGGCTTCGATCACACGATCCTCTTGGCAGAGAACGGCGACGTGTATTCGATGGGGTTGGGAACGTGCGTATTAAAACGTCTCGAGTCGACGCAGCATTATGGCAAAAAGAATTGTTTGAAACAGGCGTGGCCAATTGGGACACAGCGATCTCGAGGACGGCGACAACCCTGAGCTGATCGAGGCTCTGGCCGGTCTCAAGGTCGTTCAAATATCGGCGATGGGGTGGCACAGCGCCGTGATCACCGACCAAGTTAATATCCTACATAGAAAAAGAACGCGTTCGACGAAAACGAACGTATCTCTCAAAGATATTTTTCAACTCGTAGGGTGACTTGTACACGTGGGGATGGAACACGAACGGAGAATTAGGCTTGCCCTCCAAGGACAGCAAAGTGATCGCTGTACCGACTCTGGTAGACTTCACGAACGATCGAAACGAAGCGGTGGAAGTGTTCGCGAAGAAAGTCGAATGCGGGAACACGTTCACCGTCTGTTTAGCAGGTGCGTATTTCTTGGCAGCGCCTAGGGGTGGAACCGTATTCAACAATTTTATTTTCTTGGCAGACGACGGCACGTTTTGGGGCTGCGGATGCAACAAGTACGGACAGCTAGGCCAATCCCGGGAGAACCTATCCGGCTCCACGAAATTCGTCAAATTGCAAATCCCCGAAACCATCGGGAACGTGAAAGATTTCGGTTGCAGGGAATGGGGCACCGTACTGTCGACGCAGTGACACCCCTATACAGCGGACAGTCTCCATTACGAACAGTCTTTGTTGTTTATTACAAATAAAAACTATAAAACAACAGGGAACTGAAATTTTCTCCTCAAATCATCGCAGCTCCTAATCTGTACGTTTCAATCGGAAATGGAAAAGTAACTTCGCTGGTCGACGTTAATCGTTCTCGAGCTGATCGAACATCGCCATCGCCTCGTTCGCTTCTATCAGCGGCAGGATGAACCGTCGTTTCTCCACAAGGACCTCTTCGTCGTCGAGCGAATTCCTCGGAGTGCTGGGCATCTCGAACGCAACGTTCTTTTTCCCCTTCCCTGAAACATGGACCGTCTTATCCAAACGGTACGACGTTCGCACGAGAATTAACCCTTAGCACTGACGCCTCTGAGGCGACACTAAAAATTCCCATACTATTATTCGAAGCAACTGTTACACGACCAAGTTTGCATTTTAATAAATCCGTAAAAATCGAAAAGTTGCACGTACAGATAACAGTAATAAATTTAATATGCAAGAAGGGAAACGAACCACGTGCAATGTGATTATTCTACTTAAACGAAATGTCTTGATTTTCGAATAAAAAATAGCTCGCAGTGCAAAGGGTTAATTGTAGATTCATGGCACCTTTGATCTTTCTCTGCATCTTGAACAAGTCGTGGATCTCGAAGGTCCTGCGTAGTCCCACGGTGAAAGGCATCGCCTCAGGATCCGGCAGTTTCGACGGCCGCGGTTTTCTGATGGAAAATGGCAGCAGATGACGCCGCACCTCCACCGGCTCCGCGAAAACTTTGTAGACCAGGTCGTACCTCAGCTCGTTGGCGTACCTGTTCGGCGAAAAAGATTTCCATTAGCTTCGGACGTAAGATTCGTGAGAAATAAATAATAAATGAATGCGAGAAACTTCGGAAAACGAGTTTACATGTCGTAGGTAGACTCCATCAAGGCGTTCAAAGCGATTAGTGGGTCTACGTTGCTGAAAAACGTCTCGGGAGCGTCTTCTCCGTTAGGCAAGGACGACTCTTTCTTATCCGCGATGCTCCGCGACGTCCTGGATCGCAAAAGCTCGGCAAATCGATCGGACACTCAAACCAAGTTGCGAGACGAAAATGGACAGACTACTTTTTCGTCGAAGTTTGCCCGAAGTCCTGCGAAGCTGCCTCTCGGTCGTCCTTCCTCTCGTCCACGTCCGTTTCCTCCGGTTTTTCCCACTCGATTTCATCCCAGTAAGGACAACGGTTCTTTTCGGGTATCCTGTCCGCCGCCCGGAGAAACAGCTCCTTCATCAGCCTGAAAAATTCCTCGCGGGACAGCTTCTTCTCTGCGAAGTCGCGCAAGGTTAATCCTAGAACAGCGGACTACTCGCGCGATTATAAATTAAGTTAAGTCCTTCAGTTGGTCAACGACTAATTCCTGAAGACGATCGACGACCGAGGTTCTTTAGGATCACTGACAGTTTTGTTTATCAATCTTTTAACCCTTTGCACTCCAAGCAATTTTAATTCTTAACTCGAAACGTTTTTCTCTGCTAGAATCATTTTATTATGAGTGGTTCACTTCCTTTCGTGCATATCAAATTTGTTACCGTTAATCGTACAACGCTTCAATTTTTACTAACTTCTTAATTACAAACATTTTTAACACTTTATCACACAGAATTTTTGTAAGGCCCATGATCCATGACTGAAAACTTTTTAATGGCTCTTTCAAGGCTGACAGCAATTTTTATTATGGATCAACAATGCATCCTCAATAATATTGTCTAATAATGTTGTTACAAGTTGGAATGTAAAAATAGAATTTTAAGCTTCATTTTGATACAGCGCGAATATTGAAAAGCCTATTAACACTTTACCGACCGGCGATTATTTCAGAATTTTTGTAAGGAACATGATCCATGACTGAAAACTTTTTAATGGGTCCTTCAAGGCTGACAGCAATTTTTATTGCGAATCAACAATGCATCCCCAATAATATTGTCCAATAATATTGTTACAAATTGGAATGTAAAAATAGAATTTTAAGCTTCATTTTGATACAGCGCGAATATTGAAAAGCCTATTAACACTTTACCGACTGGCAATTATTTCAAAATTTTTGTAAGGTCCATGATCCATGACTGAAAACTTTTTAATGGGTCCTTCAAGGCTGACAGCAATTTTTATTGCGAATTAACAATGCATCTTCAGTAATATTGTCTAATAATCTTGTTACAAATTGGAATGTAAAAATAGAATTTTAAGCTTCATTTTGATACAGCTCTAATATTGAAAAGCCTATTGCAATTATTTCAGAATTTTTGTAAGGCCCATGATCCATGACTGAAAACTTTTTAACGGCTCTTTCAACGCTGATAACAATTTTTATTGTGGATCAACAATGCATCCCCAATAATATTGTCTAATAATGTTGTTACAAATTGTAATGTAAAAATAGAATTTTAAGCTTCATTTTGATACAGCGCGAATATTGAAAAGCCTATTGCAATTATTTCAGAATTTTTGTAAGGCCCATGATACATGACTGAAAACTTTTTAATGGGTCCTTCAACGCTGACAGCAATGTTTATTGCGAATCAACAATGCATCCCCAATAATATTGTCCAATAATGTTGTTACAAATTGTAATGTAAAAATAGAATTTTAAGCTTCATTTTGACACAGCGCGAATATTGAAAAGCCGAATAATAGGCTTTCGGTCGATAAAGTGTTAATGTACAAACTATTTTGAATAATAGTCTGACAATTTTTAGTGTCGCCTCAGAGGAGCCATTGGAGTGCTAAGGGTTAAACATATTTTCGTCTGTTCGATTTAATCGCCGTTAACCCTTTGGCCTGTAATACCGAGTCAGACTCGTGATCAAGATTTTGAACTGAATCTTCTAAATATGTATTTCCTTCACCCTTTGCACTCCGCTTTCCTCCCCCGCTCCCCTTTCGGGGGACATTCAAGTTTATTAGTGATTACGGGGAATTGAGTTATTTCAGCGCAACTTTTTGAGACATTTATGTTTCCCTGAAGTTTCCTCTTGAAATGGCACAAGAAATCAAATCAAAATATCGTAAAATTACTAAGATATAGAAAAAAGTATCAGCGGGTTTTGTGTCAGAAGAGAACGCGAGAATCGTGCTCAAGACGATCCGAGCACTTCTCGGCGCCACTTGAAAAGAGCGATAAGGAGAGTTTGTAAAAGAAAGGTTGGTACGCGAGCATACCTCGCACTGTATAGTGAGATTAATAAATATAAATAAACAATTCTAAAACTGAAGAAATAAATATTTTCAAAGCTGATAGCCAACGTCCAGAATCGTTCGGAGTGCAAAGGTTTAAGTTTCTTTAAACGGAGATAACATTTTATTGAATTGTTGATCGTTTATGGTGATTGGAGAATAGCTAGGCACTCAGTAGTTACAAATTTGTCTTTTCTTTTTGTCGTTCTACGAAGGATAAAGAAAATCTAGTAACAGTTATTGCAAAATAAGTTGTAAGCCAAGAGGTTAACAAGTACAGCGTCAACATGTAATCCTCTATGATCCTGCAGTGTTCCTACCACCGATCAATCTTACGATAATCGAGTGCACCTTGAAAGCGTTCGGCATCGCGTTTATGATATAAAATGCGATTTATCCGTTTACGAAATCGAGATAAGCACGTGACACAACGATGACGTTTTCTACGCGAGATCGTGCAACGAACGCGTCAAAGTTCACTCGAGGATTTTGTTGAAAGCGAATGGCATTGAGAAGGATTACCTCGAATGAGCATCATCTCCCCGACTAGCCAGCTGAGCAGAACGCTGGAGTTATGTTCGTCGAGGATCGCCTTTCGTTTGAGAAGCTGAAGCGCCAGGGTGTCGAGGAACCAGAAGGCCGCCATGTTGGTCTGATAGTCGTCGATCCCGAGAGCATTTGCCAGGAATCTAGAGAAAGAGGAGAGAGTTCTACGGGCTCGAGGAGACCGAGCGAAGAAAATTCTAACTCGATCAGTCGAGAGGGTTGCTGCTGGTCCGCGATTTCGATCGGCGTGCCGCGCAAGCTGTTCAACTTCGCGGGAAGGGTGTGGAAGAAGTTGTTGGTCGAACCGGCGAGAAGTTCTGGCCGATCTACTGGATTCCCGGCTCTCTAGAATTTCGGGTTCTGCTTTGAGTTTTCGGATCGGAGGGAAGTTTCGACGCGCGACAAGATCGGACGCCGCGCGAGTTCAGCCGAAAAGTTTCGATCCCCGACGATCATGCGATCGAGTATACTCGACCTCGTTTCCGAATCCGTCCGACACGCTCTCGTCCCGCAGGCTCTTCGAGTCCGGCATCTTTGACCGGAAACCGCGAGGAAAATATATCGAGCAGCGTCTGTTCGAGAAGAGAACCGAGGAGAGCGCGATAGAAATGAAAGAATCACACAACAGAAGACGAAAGAACGGCTCGTTCATGTTTTGTTTGTTTTTTTTTGTTTTTATTCATTGGTTTTATTTTTTAATTTTTTTTTTTCCATATTTTGTTCAATATTTTCAGAAAATAACACTCCAAAGCGAAAAAACCGTATATTCTCACCAATCCCAATGTGTGTATAATATATATATTATACTTCTCATATATAATATATATGTATATATATATAATATATATATAATGTATACTTTTATACTTTATATATAATAATTATTATGTAGAGTAGCGCACACTTTAGACTGTTATGTATCGATACTGTTTTAATAATTTTATCGATAAATTACAAATATTGAAAAACATGAAACAGACACAACCGGCGGGGACGCGGGGATTTTCGCGTACTTCTCTTAATTCTCGAGGGTCGTGGGACAACGTTATCTTTCGTGCGGAGAACAGTGAAAAAATGATTTCGTTTCGTTCCGGCGTGGCCGCGTATTTCTCGCCGCGACACCCGTTTCCCAATTTTTCTTATTTCTCTTTCTTTCTCTCTGTGTCCCGATTAGCAGATTCTCTCGGATTCGATCCGATTCGATTCGATTCCGTATCGGCGCTCGACGTCGCGCGCGATCCACGGCCGATCTCGAGAAAGAGATCGAAGAGAAGGAAGCCCCGAGTCTCGGAGCTCGAGAGGGAAGAATCCGACAATGTCCGAACGCAGAGGTCAGCGACGAGGATGACACACCCGGCGGACCCCGAGCTCTCTTCTTCTTTTCCGTCGTTCTCTTTTTCTTTTTGTGTTTCCTTTCTTGTTTGTCGAAAACTGCTTTTAGCGCGCGCGCGTTTCGGGAAAAAACCTGAGAGACCGACCGACGGGGAAACGGGAAACGCGAGCGCCTATCGTTTAATCGCGCACCGCCCGCCTCTGAATTCGGTATTATCTATTAAAACAGCTATAATATTACACGAGTCGCTGAAAAAATCCCCGAGTCCCGGCGCGACTGACATTTTTTTTTTTGTTTATTTATATATTTTCACACCGAAGTCAGAAAGGCAATACGCAGTATGAACTTACTTAGTACATTTGTGTGTGTTTATGTGTGTACGCGTATGTGTTTGTGGCTTTTACAACTATTTCCTTTTCATCCATTGTTTGTTTGTTTTGTTTTGTTTTGTTTTTGTTTTCTTTCTTTTTTTTTTCTTGTTTCTCTATGTCTGTCGACTGTATATATCTTTTTTTGTTTTCTTGTTTTGTTCTCGTGTGTATTTCTTTTTGTTTTACTTTTTGCTGTTTCGTATCCCTTGAACTGTTTCCTTCGCTGATTGTTTATTATTGTTGTTTTGCTGCCGCTGCTGCTGCTGCTGCTGCCGCCGCTGCTGCCGCTGGCTGCTGCCGCTGCTGCTGCTGCTGCTGCTGCTGTTTGATCGTTTCTGTTTTCATGTTTTGTTCATTGTTCTGTGTGCTCGCTTCCACGCGTTCCTCCTTTGTTTCCTCGGTAATCCAAAAATCATTTTTTTTTTTTTTTTTTGGTTTTTGTTTCCCCCTCTACGGTTCGAGGATCGCGTCTCTGCGCGATCGTTTTCTTTTTCTTTTTTTTTCTCGTGCTACTATATCGATCAATTTGTTACTTTTTTTAGCGTTTTTATTCTTTTCTAATCTTTTTACTTCCCTTGGACCTCTTCGCTTTCAGCGTTACTTTCCGGTGCCTTTCCTTCTTTCTTTTGTTTCCCTTCTCTGGTTCTTTCGGTCGCGTCAATTTCCCTCTATCTCTCGTCCGTCCGTTCGTTCGTTCGTTCGTTTGTCTGTCCGTTCGTTCGTACGTTCGTTTCGTCTTCCCTCGTTCTTCCCGAGTCTCGAAAATCGTTCCGGAGATACGTGAGAATAAGGGAGGGAGAAAGGAGAGACACAGAGAGAGAGAGAGAGAGAGAAGAGAAAGGGGCGTAAGAGGAGAGGGTGCTCTCGGAGGAGTTTCAAGGGGAGAAAATCGTATACAGACGTAACCAATGGAAAACCAAACTGAAACACATGAAAGAAAAATCAATGAACCAATTGGAAATACAGCAAACCAAAATCAACCACTGGAAGAAGAAAAAGATGAAATCAAAGTAGAAGAGAAATCGTAGAAGAAGAAGAAGAAGAAGAAGAAGAAAATCGGTAGAAGATGAAGATGGCGGGATTGAGGAGAGTGCCGCGATTTCGAGTTGATTCTTTTCCGCTTCTTTGTCCTTACGGTTTCCATGCGGTCTCTCCATCGACACAGACCCTCTTTCCCCATAAGAAAGCAATCGAAATCGCGAAAGAAAGAAATAACCTTATATTCGGCAACCTAGAACATCCGGCGAAGCGCAAAATCAAAAAACAAAACCGAGGAAATTAAATATTTTCAATCGATTTTATTGAAAATAATACAACAAAATATCTCATAATAATAATAATAATAATAATTAAAAATAATTAATAATTAATGATACGTACTGTTCCTACACGATCTCTAAATAATCATGTCTTAAAACGTTGTTTAAATAATAATAATAATAATAATAATAATAATAATAATATTATCGGCATTAATCAATGTAATAAAATAATAATAAAGGCAATAAAGTTAATAATAATAATAATAATAATAATAATAATTGTATCATAGAATAATGCATCAATAAACAAACTTAATAATCTAATTATTGGTTAATGTTTCGTCATCGTCCTCGATCGCTATCAATGGATCTTTTTCTTTACCTAGTCATTAATAATGGATAATTAATTAATTCATTAATTAAATTACACGTTGCTTGGATATGCACATAGAGATATAAAGTCGTTTTTGGTCCCACCTAACTGCAAACGTTATATTCATACAACAATTTTTTTTTTTTTTGTTTTGTTTGTTTGTTTGTTTGTTTCTTGTTGTCGCACGGATCGCTTTACATGTATATGCGTAAGAGTGTGTGTGTGTGTATAGATGCGTGTATGCATGAACTCTTGCGCGTTGTGTGTGTGTGTGTGTGTGTTAGTCTCTTTTGTTCTTCGTATTCGTCGACGTGTCTAAAAACTTACGCGTGTCTTTTCTGCGCCCTTTTGCGTTTGCGTTTGCGTTTGCGTTTGCGTGTGTGTAACGTGTATACGTGTGTTTCGTCGTGTGTTAGATGCGTGTATGTATACGTGAACTTGTAGGTATTTCGTGACGTGTGCCCGTGTTGCGAAAAAACTATTGGTTTAACTATCGGTAAAGCTGTCGTTTCTTGAAAAAGGTTTGTGATCGCGTATACACATGACAATGTTTCCTTTCGCCCATTTCGGAATCGCCGTTTCGCTTTTCTCCGTTTCCGTTCCTCGCTCGCTCGCTCGCACGCTTGCACGCTTGCACGCTCGCACACTCTCTCTCTCGCGCTTCGTCGCTTTTCTCATTCACTCTCTCTCTCTCTCTCTCACTCACTCGCTCCGTATCTCTCTGGTAAGCGGTGTATCTCGATCGGTTGTTAAAACCAAGAAGTAAAAAGAGAAGGGAAAAAACCACGAAAAGAAGGGAAAAATAAAATGGAGAAAACGAACGGAAACCGAGAAAAGACGCGTTCCGATCGTCTCTCGGTGTCGACGATGTATCGCGACGGGAAGGGCAACGTCGTTCCGTCGGGGCGGCGACGGAGAGACAGTCTTCTCGACGTTGTTTCACGTTGTTTCCCGTTGCTTCCCGTTCTTTCCTCGTTCCTACGTCCGCGAAAACGAAACGTGTCGGCCCTAGATCGCTCGCTCGCTCGCTCGGATCGTAAGATCGCGAGAGATCGCGAAGATCGTCGAAACGGTTTTTCTGCTTTTTCGTGTGTGTGTGTATATATATTTATATATATATATATATTTATTTATTTATTTATTTACTCGTGTGTATGCGTGTTTCTCGGTGTGTATATGTGTGTGTGTGCTCTCTTCGCGGTTGGCGATCGATCAACGAGAGAGAGAGAGAGCGCGCGTTCCGCTCGGGGCGTGTGTGTGTGTATGTGTGTGTGTTCCTTTTCGAATTTCCCCGAAAGTAGAATTAAGAACGAATAAGAAAGTAAAAAAGAACGTCTCTCTACAACTGGCATTTTTCGTTCCGCTTCTTCTTCTTCTTTTATAGATTACGCACGCTTAAGATACCTAATAACATTACTCTCACTAGACACATCACCGTGCGAAGATCCGAACGCCTCGCTCTTCCACGATAACACATTTGCTTACAGCCAATCGAGAGAATTTCGACACGTTCGCCGTTTAAACCTAATTTGATCTTTCTCGTTAAGGCTAGGATACGCGAATTTTAACTTTACAATTTCGCCAACGAATACTGGTCTGTTATCAGTCGCATAGTTTTTCTATCAGCCTGCTGCCGGTCCCTGGACCCGAGTCCAGTCGTTCCCCTTTTCCCCGCAGCTTCGATCCTCCCTCGATCCCGCGACTCGATCTTTCTTGCGTCAAATGGCCGTTTTTCGTCCTTGGAATTATTACGGGGGACCGGTAAGTAATGTCGTCTTTTCTTTTACATATTTCGTGTACTTTGCAGTATACAACGAGCTGGTAAATGCTAAAAGAATGTCGACATGCGCAGAAACGACATTAATTTTCCGGTCCCCCTAATACAACCCCTTTCAAAGCATTACGGGGGACCGGTAAGTAATGTCGTCTTTTCTTTTACATATTTCGTGTACTTTGAAGTATACAACGAGCTGACAAATGCTAAAAGAATGTCGACATGCGCAGAAACGACATTAATTTTCCAGTCCCCCTAATACAACCCCTTTCGAAGCTTCCATTTCGGGACGTTTTACAAAATATGTAAAAAGAAAAGACGACATAACTTTCCGGTCCCGCTAATACTAGCAATTCAACGAACCTTCGTCGGCAGCTTCGTCGGGGAGGAAGAGAGAACGACAAGCTCGATCCAGACCGCGCGTCGGGTATAATAATGCCAGTTGTACGCTTCCTCGGAGACGAGATTGTTCGCTTTCGAGGGAAACCGTGCGCTCCGGTCTCGGTCTCGGTCTCGGTTTCGGGGCTCGATCCGTCGCGGCGAACGCTCCAGGACCGAGAGGGACTGCGTATCGAGTTTCCCTTCACGCGACCCCGGGCCCGATCGCACGGAATGTTCGCGATTTACAAAATACGGTGAGAACGCCGCGGAGCGCGCGTTTTCCCTTTCGTCTCTGTGTCTGCGGCCGTGCTGGACGCTCGACGACGCGTCTCCGTCGATCCAAGATCGTTCGTCCCTCGAGTCGTCGATCGTCCGGACGGTCGGCTCTCGCATCGTTAACATATTTCAAATAGTATAACCTCACAACCATTTTGACAACAATCAACCTTCAACAAAAGAGCGTCCTACATCAAAGAATCTTTAAAAAATGCGTCGGCCAGCGAATCGACTTCCGGCGCTGCTGCTCTCCCTCTTTCTTTCAACCCCGTCCCCCCCTCTGTCGCTTTATCCGCGTCGTTTCTAACATTTCTGTCCGTTTCCTCGTAGCAATCGCGTTCCACCCTCCTCCTCCCCGTTGGCCGGAAGTCGAGTTTGCCGGAAGTCGAGTTTGCCGGCCGACGTATCACATGTTTCAAAGCTGCGAACCACGTACTCGCGACTCGTTCGTCACTCGTCGTTCCTCCGCTCTCATTCGCGATTCGCTCGAACGCGATTCAAAAAGAATGCCCAAGGTGTGTCTTTTCTATCTCGCATCGGGAAAGATCCGCGCGCGGAAACGAACCGGCGATGCGAGCGGCAACGTCGATTCCTTCCTCTCGACGTCCTCTCTCGATCGCGGGTTCGTTCGTCCGATCGCGCGACGATCTTCCGCCGGGACGCGGAAAACCCGGCGCGTTATCGATCCGGATCGATCGACCGGGCGCCCGCGGTTCCAGGCGATCAACAAAAGTAACGTTTACTAATTACAATCGATTTAAAACGATACCCCTAATCGCGCTACGATTACGCGCGACAACTCGACGGTGCTTTGTACAGCTTTGCGCGAGTCCTGCGTTCTCGCTTTCGGAAATAAAAGCGTGTGTTCCCTACCGCGAATGAACTTTCCGGCGTTGCGGGTTGCGGAACGTGTGTTCGCCGATGACGCGCGTACGCGCGAAATTTCTATGCGTATGCGTGTCGCTTGTGTCATTGCGGGTGTGTATGTGTGTGTGTGTGTGTGTATATACTCGTGTGTTATTTCCGTGCACGTGGGGCGTGCCTGTGTGTGTGTGTGCGTGTGCGTGTGTCCGTCGCGCGTCCGTCTGTTCCGTGTACCGTATCGAGGTATGCACGGGCTCTGTAACGGTGTCTTCCGTCTCGTCGTCGATCCCCGCTCCGTTCCTCGAACGTGCTCCCCCGCGTCGATCAATTTTCATCCTTCGTTTTCTTCTTACTTTTCTATTCTCGCGGAACGGGTGAAAAAGGAAAAGCCTTCGCAAACGAAACAGGGAAGTGCGAGCTCCCGGCCGGAACGGACAGAGACAGAGTTCCAGAGACAAATAGATACGAAGAAAGAAAGAGGGAGAGAAAAAGAGAGAGAGAGAGAGAGACGTATAGAGGGATAGGGTTAGAAAACGGGAGAAAGACAGAGAGAGAGAGAGAAAGAGAGAGAAAGGCCGGGATCTCTGGCTCGCACTTGGACAAATCGAAACTGAAAGGGTCTTCTCCTTCCCTCCCACCCCACCCACCCCCCAACCCGGTAAACCCCTCCCTGTCCCATGTATCCCAGATTCCCATCCCCCTCCCCCAAAAACCGAGTGTTCGATCGAACGCGAGGCCCTCGGCTAAATTAGCCCCGAGCGGCTCGCGAGAATTAATTAATCGTCAACGAGATAATAAGCGACGCTCGCGCGCGCGCGCTGGCCGCGAATCGTCGCGAGGCTGCTTCTTCGCGCTCCTCCGCAAAGAGTTACGCGCGCGCGCGCGCGAGCGAGCGTCGCCACGCTATTCATTTTTACATATCCGTATATATATAACCGTAGAAACGAAGCACGCGCGCGCCTAACGCGGCCGTACCGCGTTTGCCACGTGTATATACGTAAACGACAGCGCCTACCGCCGTAAGAACGACCGATATAATCGATATAGAATCATCGCGGTGTAAACAATAAATGGCGACACGTATTATATCGAGAGGTCTCGTAATTCTTTCGCATTTTTTCATCATTTTTTATCCATTTACTTCCTCTTTATATATAATATATATATATAATCTATGTAACGCTTTGGACGCGTCTTTAAACTCCTCCTCTTTCGATACGAAACGATAATATATAACTGTAAAATCCATGTGGAATATAAAAAATATTCTCTCGACGTTTCCTACCTAACTATATGAAACACTGCGCTAAGACTGTATACTTCGTTACGAAACGTATATGCGCGAGCGCGTCTGTGTGTTCGTGTGTCCGTGTACGATGCGTGCGCGTACGCGTGTTTCTTCCGTCTCATTCTTCGATGCGTGTGCCTGTGTAGAAGTGTTTCGCGCGGTGGCTCGTTCCTTTCGTCACGGTGTCGCTCGGTATACTTGTGTGTATGTGTGTCTGTGTGTGTGTGTTCGATCGGTCGTGTATAGATGTATCTGTCCTCGTGTAAGTGTCTTCTTCTCTCGTGTCCGTGTACGATCGGTGTGCGATTCCGTGTATCTACGCGCGTGTTTCTTCTCTGCTCGTGTCTATCTCTGCGTATGTACGTGTGCGTGCGTGAGTGAGTCTCTGTCGCGTGTGTATGTGTCTGTATGTGTGTTCGTAATTCTCAGCTTTACGCACGATCTTTCTGCTCGAGCTTGCGAGAAAGAGGTTTGCGTCTAAGGGGCGAGGGCGACCCGGGGTCCGGATTCCGACACGTATACCTAACCGTAGCGTTCTCTCCCGCTAAACCGAACCCGCGATCGTTTCTCCCGCGAAGGGGTGGAAACGCGGGCAAACGCCGGACCTTCGTCGCGCCTCGGCCCGTATACAAGGGTCTCTTAACTTCTACGAGAGATATGCCGCTTAACGAAACAGGGCTGAAACAAGATCGGGGGACGGTGGGAACGAGGGTTTCGGGGGGGGGGGGCACGGTTACCATCGGAAGCCGAAAAGTTACGGGGCCTTGCGGGGGCCCGAAGCAAACTGCTCGCCCTGTTTTCTTCTCTCCTCGACGCCTCGACGCTTCCGAAAAATCGATCGAGACTCTGTCTTATCGATGGAATGAAATCGATCGGAAACCACCCTCGCGGGTGTGTCGAGGGTTCCCCGACGAGAGAAGGTCACGCGGGACGGGAACAGAAGCGAGCTGCGAGGTTCGCTCGTCCTCGATCGACACCTCGACGCTTCCGAAAAATCGATCGGGACTCTGTCTTATCGATGGAATGAAATCGATCCATGTGGAAACCACCCTTGCGGGTGTGTCGAGGGTTCCCCGACGAAAGAAGCTCAACGGGGGCCCGAAGCAAACTGCTCGCCCTGTTTTCTTCTCTCCTCGACGCCTCGACGCTTCCGAAAAATCGATCGAGACTCTGTCTTATCGATGGAATGAAGTCGATCCGTGTGGAAACCACCCTCGCGGGTGTGTCGAACGTTCCCCGACGAGAGAAGCTCAACGGGGGCCCGAAGCAAACTGCTCGCCCTGTTTTCTTCTCTCCTCGACACCTCGACGCTTCCGAAAAATCGATCGGGACTCTGTCTTATCGATGGAATGAAATTGATCGAAAACTACCCTCGCGGGTGTGTCGAACGCTCCCCGACGAGAGAAGCTCAACGGGGGCCCGAAGCAAACTGCTCGCCCTGTTTTCTTCTCTCCTCGACGCCTCGACGCTTCCGAAAAATCGATCGAGACTCTGTCTTATCGATGGAATGAAGTCGATCCGTGTGGAAACCACCCTCGCGGGTGTGTCGAACGTTCCCCGACGAGAGAAGCTCAACGGGGGCCCGAAGCAAACTGCTCGCCCTGTTTTCTTCTCTCCTCGACGCCTCGACGCTTCCGAAAAATCGATCGAGACTCTGTCTTATCGATGGAATGAAATCGATCCGTGTGGAAACCACCCTCGCGGGTGTGTCGAGGGTTCCCCGACGAGAGAAGCTCACGCGGGACGGGGGCAGAAGCGAGCTGCGAGGTTCGCTCGTCCTCGATCGACGCTCGACGCTCTGGGAACGAACGAGTTGCGAACGAGACTGTAGAAATCGGCGTCGAAACGTACCGGTAAGCAAGTCGATACCGGTCCGAGGAGTCTCCGCGTTCTCAGGGTGTCGAACCGACCTCTTCGGCTGCCGACGGTATCGGGGACAGGGGTTGTACAACGGCAGAATGCGAGAGAATGCGCGGGGGTGGGGCCCGGGCCCGAAGGTACGAACGTTCCTTAACCCTTCTAAAACAACGCGGTGCAGAAAAGGTTTTTACGTGTTTACAAGTTGCATTGTACTCGACGAGCAATTACGAGAGAAGAATGGGAACGAGATGAGATAGAAGAATAGAGAGTGAAGAATCTTCCTGCGAACCGAATGTCGGCTACGTTCGAGGGGGTTGGGGAAGGTGGCTGGGCCGGGTGTTTGCGAAATACGCGCTTCTGCGTGTTCGTGCGTGCGTGTGTGTGTTTCCGTGTGCGAACGCGTCGCGTCCGATCCGCTTGTCGGAAGTACGGGGAAACTGGTCGGCCGCGGTTTTCCCTCGTTAGCGTCGCGTTCACATCCCCTCCGGACCGCGATCGAGTCGGCCGATGGGAGACCGGGGAAAACCGGGGGTGCGTCCACACCGTTCGACGGCGACGCTAACGAGGGGAACGCAAGGGGGAGTGTACCGTCGTTCCGACGTCTTCGTCCGCGGGAAACTACCTAAGGAATAAGCTTCCGGCGAGCCGGGAAAGCTGCGCGCTTCGCTCCGTTTACTTTACAAGAGACTTTGAGACTGGCTCCGTTGCGATCAGACGAGAGTTCCGCGTCGGTTAGTTTTCGTGTTTTGGAACGTTGGACGACGAATCGCGAAAGGTCTTGCCACACGGGTTTTCGATCGTTCCGAAACGAAGGGTAACGCAACAACGGGGGTTGGACCGAGGGCCGCGTTCGACCGATTTCAACCCTGATCGAGCAACCTGAGCGACCCGCGATCGGCGCTGTAAGCGGGATCGGGTCCCCCGCGTACCGTTCGAAAGCTCGACGAAGGGAAAACAGCGTGCGTGTCATTTTTAAACGTTTCTCTCATATTTTCTTTTTCTTTTTTTTGTTCCTATCTTTCTTTCTCTTTCTGTGGGGAGACTCTGAGAGTTGGTCGCGTCGTAATCGCAGCATTCGAGAGTGGCTTCTTCTTTTGTACGTGTCTGTATGTGTGTGTGTACGGTGTGGCTCAGTTTTACAGAAAGTGATGTGTATACGTCTACGCGGTATGTACAAGAGGTCGATCTCTAAACCCGACGTTCGGCAAACACCGCGTCGGTGTTCGCGCGATTTTATGCCCAAAATTAGATTTACGGTTAATCAACGGTGGTATTTTCGCGCCCTCGCCGCGGCAGCGGTAAGCAGCGCGGAAACGTATCCCCCCTCCCCGCGCGGGCGCGCGCGCGCGAGAAAAACGACGGAATGTCAACGGAACTATTCTCTATCCTTTTCGTCTTCGCTGCCGCCGCCGCTCTCTACCGCTAACACTTGTTGCTCCTGGTATCTTTTGTTCGTTCGACTCTCGATGGTCGTCCGGCGAGTTCGCGATCCGAAAACGAAACGAAGGGAACAAGAGGGAAGGACCGCGGAAACGTCGCGACGAGTCGGAGCACGCGATCTCTTTCTCGAAAACTTCTTCGACGACCGTTCGACCGATCATCCGGCGAGCGTCTCCGGGCCTCGAACGAGAGCCGCGGAGTCGAAAGGAGAGAGAGAGAGGGAAAGAAAGGACATAAATGCGACGGAATGATCCTGGAATGACCGAAAACGCCGGCTGAGGGCGAGCGAACGGTCGAACGGTCGTCGACGCGACCGACAGGTATTCGTGGAAAAGAAACGTAGAAAGACAGACCGATTTAGCGCGGGCGTGTCCTCGCGGAGATTCGATGCACCGTGCATTCGATGCACCGTGAGAGAACGGGCACAGCGACGACGGAACAGAGCTGTGGGAGAGAAAGACGGTAAGTACTTGGAGCGAAGAGGGTCCCGCGAGAAAAGAGGAGAGACCGGAAAGGCCGTCGAGGAATCTTGAACGTCCGCGAAAGAAGTTAACGACGAATGGGAGGTGCTCGCGCGGACAGAGAGGCGTGCGACGACGCCGCCGCCGTGGAAAAGAAAACGCAGACGACTCCGAAGAATTGCACTTGGCTCCGGTCCCGACGATGGCGGGAACGAATCACGGTAACGACAACGATAAGTACTATCCGTTGGTCGACGATCCCAACAGAAACGAATACGCGAATTCGAACGTCCTCGACGACCGAGCGTGCTCCGTTTCGCGTTCGCCGTCGAAGATCAGAGGCCCGCCCCCTAGTTCCCTCGTCGGACCCTTTGACGCTCGGAGGGTGGACGCGGTTTCCGCGATCTTCGACTCGAAACCGCGTCTCGACGGTTTACGTGTTCTACGTGACGGGAGGGCAAACAATTGAATGTGTTTAGCAATGAGATAGCATTTAAATTGGAGTGGGCAGAGTTGGGTATTGAGGAAATTCACCCTTTGCAGTCGAATGGCGACTCTGCGGCGTCAGTAAAAATTACCACACCATTGTTTAAAGCAATTTTAACATTGCTATCTTAGGTCAAAGAAATTCGTAAAAATTCAATGGTTGCAAGAATGAGAAACAGTAACAAAACCCATATACATAAGGTGAAATGATTTAGGTAGAATAAAAATATCCTACGTCAGAAGAAACACTTCGGTTTTCTAGTTAAAAACAGCTTCGAGTGCAAAGGGTTAACCCTTAGCACTGCAAGTAATTTTAATTCTAAAATCGAAACATTTCTTTTTATCTAAAACAGCTTCATTGTGCACGGTTCATTGCCTTTGGTAAATACAAAATTTCTTACTGTCACTCGTAAATGTAACATTTTAATTTTTACTGACTTCGTAAATGCAAACATAGCAATGTATAAATTATTTTAACCCTTTGCACTTGAATGGCGCCTCTGAGGCACCAGTAAAAATTGTTATACCATATCCAAAACAGTTATCATATTGTTAACCCTTTGCACTCGAATGGCGCCTCTAAGGCGACACTAAAACTTGCCATACCATTATTTAAACAATTTTTACATCGATAGGTTTGCAGCTGAGAAATTGACAAAAATGTTAAAATTCTAAGTACGAGTCATAGTAATTAATTTCGTATGAACGAAAGGAAATGAACCATCTACAGTGGAGCTTTTATAGATAAAAATATTCTTTCGATTTTGGAGTGGAATTGCTTCGAGTGCAAAGGGTTAAATTCGTCTATATTCTAGAAATTGTTGAAAATTCAACTGTGGTATGGGGAAACATGTTTAATATCGGATACACAGTGTAAAAAGGATTGTACAGGATAAAAATGGTCGAGATTGAAAGAAATCTCTTAATTTTAGAATTAAAATTCTTTCGAGTGCAAAGGGTTAAACAACTCTTTCATGGCTAGATTTACAGTTGAGAAATCGAGAAAAATGTTAAAGTTCTATGTACGTGTGATAGTAATTAATTTCGTATGAACGAAAAGAAATGAACAATCGATAGTGGAGCTATTATAGATACAAATTTTCTTTCGATTTTAGGGTAGAATTACCTCCAGTGCAAAGGGTTAAACAACTCTTTCATGGCTAGATTTACAGTTGAGAAATCGATAAAAATGTTAAAGTACTATGTACGTGTCATAGAGTAATTAATTTCGTATGAACGAAAAGAAATGAACAATCGACAGTGGAGTTATTATAGGTAAAAATATCGTTTCGATTCTAGGGTGGAATTACCTCGAGTGCAAAGGGTTAAATAACAGTAGAGAAATGTTTAGTGTCGCCCCAGAGGCGCCATAGGAGCGCTAAGGGTTAACCATGCAGATATAAAGGAGATAGAGTTCAATTAGGTCGATAACTTCGAGGATGTTTGGAGAGGATGGGGCTCAGATTCGATTCTAGGCTATTACGAGGGAAAGGCGTATCAAACTATCGAGAAGTCAACGGCGATGCTAGGGGGTTGTTCTATATTTTGCTACCTCGCATCTCTTGCAAAGCAGTCTAGAAGACCCCTCCCTGGGGTCAACTTCGACGCCTAGGTCTCCGAACCAATTGTCAAGCGCGATAACCGGGCGACGCGGCATTCGGGGGTGTTTGGGTCGAAACGGACCCGGGTCCGGCCGTCCGAGCGTCAAGATCGCGATCGTTCCCGCGTGTTCCCACGATTCGTTGACGCGAACGCGCTGCTCCCCGCGCTGCTTCCCGACGATCACCAAAAAACGCGCTCTTTTTCTATCGTAAAACCTCGCGTTCCCCTTTCTCCATTCTCCATTTTGTTTTGTTATTATTTTTTTTTAAGAGCATATAAAAAGTCGTGTGGCACATTGACGGTTGGAATGTTATCATTGTTTCATTAAATTTATAATAAGAATCATAATAATTAATAATAGTAGTAATATAGTACTTCTTTGCTTGTTATTAATAATATTCTTTTATGTATGTTTAATAATAATAATAATTAATAATATATATATATATAATATATATATATATTATATATATACCTTTTTTGTTTATTATATAGTAGTTTGTTTCCTCTGCACTTAGCGTTTATATTCTGTGCTGACTGCGGGTTTTGATTTGAGGGGACTTTCGCGGGCCGGTGCCGGTCGCGCGATCGGGGCCCGTCGCCGGTCCCTTCCGGTCCGGGATTTCCGTCGTCCTCCGCGGTCTCGGCCGATCGATCGGGGATATTCGAATCGTCGACGGAGCACGAGGAGAGACCGGACGACGGCCGGAGAAATTTTCTGAAAACGACGACCAAAAAATGTGTTGTTCTTCTCTAGGGCCGGACGACGAGCGACCGAGTTCGCGCGGGGGTGGCTGCCCGGCTGCGATCCTGTATATTATTTTTTTTAGTATTTTTGTGTTTTGCATTGCTCTTCGTGGCATTTGCATTCGCGTTGATCACTGCTGGATTATGTGAAGTATGTAGAGATTTATTGATTATTTTTATTATTACTTTTTTGCGTATTTTTTTAGTTGGCTGTTCTCGTCGCGGCTGGGACGCGCGGTCCCGCTCTTGACAGAGAGAGAGAGAGTTGTCTATTGTTACTGCTTGTGTGTTGTTGCCGGTTGTATATTGTTGGTCGTGGTCCGGGTGAGTATGCAACCCGGACCGCGACGCGGGATCGGCGATCGGACGATTCTTCGACGCCGCTCGTCGGGGACGTTCGAGGGACGCTCTTCCTGGGCCATCCCCCGACTACCCTGCTCGTCGCCTCCCCGGATAAACGCTCTCCCCGCGACTCGCCGAGGAGACGTACAATCGGGGAGGACCGGTGCGCGAACACACCGTTTCGTTGTGTCCGTTCGTTCTCACCCAAGGTGTGCTCGATCATAATTCTTGCTGGTCGCTGATGAAACAGAGAATCGAGCTCGGAGCGGCGTCCGTCGCGAACGCGACCCGCGATTAACTGCAAGGAGACGACTGGTATATCGGGAGGCTGCAATATTTTGTTGTAGAGCTGTATGTAGAAAGCAGACTGCGTGTACTGTTTTATTTTTTTTCTTTCAATTAATATATATATATATATATATAAATATATATATTTATATATGTATATATGTATGTATGTATATAGAGAACTTCTGATATCCATGGTATTTTTGGCTGAGTGTCGGCTGAGTGTGCGTGTGTTTTGGTTCGGAAATGCGGGCGAATTCCCAAAGAGCGTTTGCCATACGATTTTGTCCGGAGGGGTGTTCTGCTCGTGTTGTGGATGGATGGCGATAATATCTGTTCGATACGGGATTCGTTATGGTGCGGAGGAATCGGGGGGCAAATGGGGGAGTTGTTGTTTTTTTTTTTCATTCATATTCGCGGATGATCCGATTATGGATTTCGCAATAGTATTTCTTCGTTTTCCTTAATTTTAAACCATTTTCGCTCGCGATCGGTCACTTTTAAACTTTTCAAAAACTCTGCAGCGTATCGAAAAAACACACTGTCCCGTGTGTTCTCGGAGCGTGGCCCGATCCTCGACGAATTCGCGAGTTCGCGGGGTGGGAAGGTGGGGGGGGAAGAAAAACGGAAAATCGAGAAAGAAAAGCGAAAGAAACCACGAGATCGCGTTTGCTAACCGGAAACGAGGAGGCGAGCGGAGGCAGTCTACTGCGCTCGGCGGCGGAGAGAGAAAGAGAGTTCTCCTCGTATACATACGTAATCCGCGTCGCTCGGACGCGTGTCTTTTGATTAATTCACCGGCAGTTCAGCGTACTTGGTCCGTAACTAGTTGGTCGTACCTTGAATTTCCGGCGCGTGCGTTTCGGAGTGATTTTGGTATAGACAGGTTTTGATTGAAGCACCGAGGCTGCACCGCCGCGGCGCGCTCCTCGCCTCGCGGCTCTGCTCGCGAACGAGACGCGACGCGTCGTGCCGACGTTCGAGGGTCCGTTAACGAGCCGAATTAACCAATCGTTTCGACGCGCCGCGGAATGCTTCTAATTACGATAATTATTCGGCGATAGGATCGATGGTTCTCGCCGCGACTCCGCGACGAGAGGCGCGGATCCGTGCTCGATTTTCCGCGGGAAATCGGCAAGCAACGGACGCGATCGTCGCCGTCCGGACGCTCGATCGAGGCGCGGATCGCTCGTTTTCAAACGCGTTCCGAGGAAAAATCGGCAAGTTGGAACTTCTTTGATCGTTTCGAATTTCCCCGGTGAAATTAATCGGAGGAACGGAATTTGATTTCGCTGTAAAATAACGTAATAGCGTTCGTACTTGAAGGATTTCTTCTCGTAAAAATGGATGAGGAAGATGCGTTGCGATCCGAGCAACCGGGTTTATCCGAACGGCAAAGGGCCGTACGCGCGCGCGTTTCACCGAGGGGTTTTGTCGAACGGTTTCGCCGGGATGCGATCGGGCCATGCTCGAGCACGGTGACGGTACAAGTAGAAAACCGAAGAGAAACGGAAACAATACGATATACAAACAACTAAAGCGCCAAACTACGAGTACTACCGTGTGCTAACTACGTAGTACCAGCGCCGTATTCTTTTTTTTTTTTTGTTTACCTAATCCCTACTAGTCGAAACGCCTAGGCTTAGCCAGTGCCGCGAGAAAGCTCGGACGCAACCGTCTCCGATCAAGCGTCGGCCGCGATAAATTCGCGGTGAATGAGATCCGCGACCGACAAGGACGCATCGCTCTTTATTTTCAGCCGCGAACGAGACCGACGACGCGTGTTCGCTTTCTTAAACCTCGAGATAGGAACATGAAAGTAATTTCGACTCGCGTTATCATATGGAACAAGAAGTAATTGTACTTTAAAGAATACATCACCTTTTGATGGACGAATAATATTATGTACGTACATATACATGTTATGCGTATATACACCATTTGCCTCGACGAGCTTCGCGTGTTCGCCCGTTGACACTCGGTTCGCGTGCAAAACGCGCAGCGATCGCGATATCGATCATAATTGCGAATTTTATTTATTCGAGTTTCCCCAAACAGAGTTTCTTCTGCGTTTATCGAAAGAGTCTTTTTGTCTGTATTTTTCTTTTTTATTTTTTCCTGCTATTTTTCTTTGTGTTGTCGTTTTTGAAGAGCAGTCGGTCGGATGAGCGACGAATTTACAAAAAGATTCGATATAAAAGTTGAACGAAGAGGTCCGACAGCGTCCGAAGAGGAGATCCACACCGATCCGCCGACCGATCGTTAGCCGAAATAGTTCGCGGATCGCCACCGTCGCCGCCGCCGCCGCCGCCGCCGCCGCCGCTGTCGAAACGAATCGAGGAGGTTGTGTTCTCGTTTCCTCGACGACGACGAGCGCGTGTGTGTCGAGTTCGAGTGGCAGCGAGAAAGCTCGTTCGTTCCCCCCCCCAAAGCTGTCGCGACTCGCGAGAGAGCTTTGCAAAGAAATCGGTGTCGGTCGCAATACGAGGAGAGTCCGCGACTCGGCCGAGCGTGTTGTCGGAGGCGTGGTCGGGCACCGGCTTTTCCCCGTCTTTTCTTACCATTCTCGCGCTCAAATCGTTTTCGATTTCATCGTTTCTCTCCCTTTTTTTTTTTCTTCTCTATTTTGTTTGCTTGTTTGTTTGTTTGTTTCGTCGTATATCTCTATCTATCTATCTAGCTATCATCCTTCCGTTCTCGCGCGTGACCAGCGGCCAGGACGCGTCGCTCGATCATCCTCGAGAGACGATGGCCGCCGGCCACGCGGTCGCGCGGTCACGCGTTTGCAAAGTAATATAGATATACGTATACGCGTACACCAGCGTGTACATTATATATGTGTGTGTGTGTGTACGCGTATACGTATACGTAAGATACCCGGTGTCGAGCCGGACGTCGAATCGACTCGAATCGACAAGGTGCTTTTGCCTTCTTATTTGTATCTCGCAGTTGCCTCGCGCCCCGTTGAACACAATTCGGTAAGTTTTGTCGCATTCTTCGTATACCATCGCGCGTATACGATTTGCCCGCTGCAAGCGCGCGTCCCCAAAGCTCGTTCGCCAGGGCCGCGACTTACACCCAAAGTTTTAGAGTCATTGCATGACTAGAGCCTACGAATTACAAGCTTATTAAAGCCAATTAGAATTAGGTACCAAGTTAGATCGACGGATCGCGGAAGAGAGACCGTCTCGGTGTGAACGTCTAAAACGTCGGCCCGGGCGCTCATCTTTTACTCTCTCTCTCCTTTCTTCAACGTTTCTTTCTTTTCTTTTCTTTTCTTTTCTTTACATTTTTTTCTTTTTTTGCTATACGTTTCTCACCCCCTTATCGTTTCTTTTCAGCTCAAGTTTAACTATACTTTTCATTTTTGTCTCTTCATCCCTGATTGTTCGACCCTCGATCGATCGCGTTTCCCTACGCTCAACGGCCAAAATTGATTTTCTCTTTCTCGCCCGAATCGATTCGGACGCGACAATAATTTCTTCCGCGCCGCGACGCCGACGTTGCTTTTGATTCGTACGATGCTTTATACTTTCGGAAGAATTTCTCCGCGAGGACGAATCCTCGGAAACACGCGCGAACGTTCGAGTATGGTCGAAACGATGTGTCGTATTTTATCGTCGATGCGACGTCGGCTTCTTGTGTCGATGTTTCTGTGTGCGTTCGTGTCTCTGCGTGTAACCGTGTGCGATGTATTACGTGTTTGCGCGTGTGTGTATGCTTCTGTGTATATGCGTACGTGTCTATGTGTATACGTGTGTGTGTGTGTGTGCGTACTCGTGCGAACGTGTTCGTGGAGCGTGTATCTCTATGTGAACGACAGGCCAGCTCTTCGTTGATCACGAAAATCCCAACATTCGAGAATGCGTGAATTGAAAATAGAATTTAAAAAACGGTAACCTAGCGCGTAACAGTTCGTTTTCTCCGTTTTCCATCGACGTTTGGTAACGTGTACGTGTGCGTGTGCGTGCGAATGAATTTGTTGTTCGCGAGTGTGTGTGTGTGTGTCGTGTGCCGTGCGCGTGTGATCGCGTGAAGGTTGTACGAATGCGTATACGAGTCTTTTTCTGTGTGCGTGTATGCAATGTATGGGTGTGTGTATATGTTTGTTTGTATAGCTGCGTGTACGTGTACAGTGTCGGTGTACCTAATTGCACTTATTCGACAAAACGGAACGTAAAAATGAACGCAAGATGGCGGCCGGACGGCCCTGGAACGTATACGGAGGTAATACACATTCTTTTACTTTTTCTTTTTTCTTTTTAAATTTTCGCTTAAAGGTCGTCGAACTCGTTTCCGTCCCTGTCCTCTCTCTCTGTTCTCTATCGCCCCCCTCCCGCCCGACAGTCTTTCCCCTTACCGTTCACTCTCTCGAACAACCCCCAGCATCGAACTAAACTTCCTGTTTACTGCTACGTAATTACATGCATACGTCGTTCGTTCTGTTGCGAGTCGTAAAAACGTAACGTCGAAACTTAGGCACAATTTGGAACTGTTTAGACCATTTTCTACACGATCCCCTAGCCGACCCCCCGTCGGTTCGCGTGCTCGCTGCTCCGGGAAACGGTGGTTGGCCGTCCCGCGACGGTTTCGAACGCTCGGACGCGATCGCGGACCGAAAGTCAGAACAGAGTTACGATTCTTTTTCAATTTAGCTTTTCTATTTTCACGCGAGCAAAGTGTTTTGGGATGTTGCGCGGTTTCTCGACGAGAGGCTCGGCGTCGTAGCTTGGAAACGATAGGAACCGTTTCCGGCGAGCGTTCGATCGGCTGGACGGCCATCCAATTTCCTCTCGCGGACGGGACACGCGAACAGAGTCCCCTTTTCCCCCCATTTTGCTTCGAACCGTACCAAACGTGACGATACTTTGTGAGGTAGCTGATATTGAGCCGTTTCAGGGCCAATCGGACCAAATCTTCCAGTTTTTTCTTCTTCTTTTTTCCGTACGCGTTTTCCGTTCAGGGGGAAAAACTCGACGCGCCCGGAAACCGCTCTCGTCGTCGTTCGACGCCGTCCGAACGAACGCAACGAACCGACGGCGAGAGGGTGCTGAGGAAAAGAACGATACGATCGAAACGAACCGATCCGTTGGAATCGCGCAGAGGCCAGGAGAGTCCGAAGCCGCGTTGAAAAGCTTTGGCGAGCGAGCGAACGAGCCGCGCGCCGAGATATTTACAAATTTTTCGAAAGAGAAGAAACGACGAGGTTACCGACGCGATTGAAAATTCTTGGTTTTCCTCCGATACGCTACCGCGACGAATGTCCGCGATCAACCGACGAAATAACAGCACAGGGTGATTAAAAACGGGAATCATTGGGCCCGATTTTCCGAGCGACACCCGCCATCTTGGTCCCGTCTGACCACCGGTGTGGATAAAACGTAATCTCGCGATCTCGCTATTCTCTCATATTTTGTTTCCTTTGTTTGCTTGTTGGCTTTCAATTCGCTTTTCTCTTTCTCTCTCCCTTTCTTTCCCTCTTTCACTCTTTCTCTCTTTCTCTCCCACTCTCTCGCTCCGTCTACCTTTCTCTCTCTCTCTCTCGCTCTCTAGCTCTTTCTCTCTCTCTCTCTCTTACTCAATCATTTTGTCTCCGCACACCGTAATTACAATAGTATTTTTCTTCATCTTTTTATATCCGTAATCTTATACATATACACTAGCTGGTTACAATAATTTGTGAAAAATATACATCAAAATTTTGTTACTTTTTACATCACAGATATTTTAATATAATATATCTTCTTTTAATTCTTAAAGATTTCTTTTACTCCCCGTTTTTTTCTTTTTTTCTTTTATCGACCAATCCGTCTCTCGCCGGATCGTTTCAGCGTATCGCCCGCGACATGGAGGGAGACGACCGGAAGTCCTCCGACGAGAATCCTCCGTTTTCTCGTCCAGCGTCTTCTCATCGTCTCGTCCCGTCCCGTCCCGTACCGTTCCGTCTCGTCACCGATCCGCTCTTTCCAACGATAGAATTTCGAAAACAGATTCGCAATTTTAAATCTCGGCCATCGATTTCGCCGGTCCCGTCGTCTCCCCCGGAAAAAGGAAAAACGAAAATCGACACCTTTCCTACGGTCGCGCGCCCAACGATATCTGCTCGGAGCCTGCGCTCTTCCTTCCCCCTTTACAAACAGAAATCAAAAGCTAATTTCGATCCCGAGAATTTTCTTAAGAAGAAACTACGATAACCAATGGACAGGTTCTCCTTCGATCGCCGATAGTTACTCGAATCCCTATCTTTCCCTTTCGTCGCTGTATTCGACGAATCCTTCAACCCTTTCGAAGGCAGACACGTTGACGCGCGACCGTGTCACCGGAAAATCGTCAGACGACAGCCTCGTCGATTACGCGATCTGATTTTCCGAAATTTTTCGCAATCCGATCGCCCCGTTCGAAAGAACGAACGCGAACGAGACTCGTGGCTTCCCGCGCATCGAATTTCTACCGCAACCCTTTCCTCTTCCCCTTTCCGTTCTCACCCCCCTACCACCGAACCCCAAAAAGAATCTTTGCGCGTCGAGTCGACGAGTCCGTTTCACCGGGACGAGAATTTCCCTTTGTAGACACGGAATTTCGAATTTTGTCCGACGAGGCTGTCCGATCTGCGTTTCCGAGTCGTGACGTTTAGAAGAAGACTCTGTGTCGACGAGTATTCGCGAAAGGCGGGATCGCGCGTTTCCTTCTTCGGCATTGTTGTTGTTGTTGTTGTTGCTGTTGTTATTTTAATTGTTGTTGATGCTGTCGTCGCGGAGCGTGGCGGGCGACAAACGGCGCTCTCGCACGCTTCGGCCACCGAGATTAGGGTCGACGCGGTGACACGGGAACCGACTCCCGAATCGGAGAACGTGAATCGAACGTCGCGACGTATACCTTCGTAACCGTAATTGAATTAACGACAATCATAGTGTGTACGCACGTTTTACAATCATCCGCACGATAAATATTCATTTTTTTTTTTTTCACATCTAACGATAAATCTTTTTCGTAAAATGAGTGGGGGGTGGGTGGGTGGGTGGGTGCGGGGGCGGGGATATATCGAGCATTGTTTCATACTCTTTCTTTTGCCTTGTTTTGTTTTATCTCTCCATCGATTCATCTCTGAGGGAGGGAAGGGGGGCCGTGTGTGTGTGTGAAAGATTATTTTTCGCGGCGGGGTTGGGCTTTGGGATCGATTAGAGGGAGCGCAAGAGTTTCTCTTTTTTGGGGGTTCACAGGGTCAGGGGGAGGGCGGGGGTAGGGTAGTGGTGATCGGAACGAGTGTAAGAAATATCATTTACCTTTCTTCCGGTGTTTTGGTGCCTGGTGAACGTTTAGAAAAAGGTAATTTTTTCTTATCTTTCTCATCTTGCATTCTCTTTTTCTCATTTCTTTTTTTTTTTTTTGTTTGTTTGTTTTGTTTTTGTTTTTGTTTAATTCGAGGTATCGAGTAGTTTTAAGGTCACACCGAACACGATCTACACTTTGACGCGAAGCGGGTGGTCGGTCGGTGAGCGATTAGAAAGGGAGGTGAATCTTTGCTGGACACAGGGTAGAGAAGGAAGGTTTAAATTTACGTTTACACACAATCATGATTAATGCTGCTGCTGCTGCTGCTGCTGCTGCTGCTACTTGCTTCGTCTCTTTTTCTCGCTTGCGTTCTCCGCGTTTGTCAGCTTTCTTCTCTATTCTCGAAGTTCTTCTTCGTTTTTTTTTTTTTTACCTCTTTTGCGTCGTTTCCTTTTTTCATTTTCTTCTTCTTCCTTCATCTCTCGCTCGCATCTTCGTTAACCCTAAGGAGACCTTAACGTTTACACTCAATAACTTTTTTGTTTATCTTATTACGCATTTTTTTTATCCTCATCCTCTTCCGCTGTTGCTCCTTCATCGTCGTACGTCCTCTTCTTCTTCTTCGTCTTCTTCGTCTTCGCTGTTCGTCCGACGCGCTTCTCTCGCGTGGGCGCTCGCGCGCGTTTCTCACCCTCCATCTTCGTCTTCCTCGCCCGTTTGGAAGAGGAGTGGTACTCGCACGCCTCTTATTTAAATTCACGGTTTTTTTGCTTTAAGTTTAGGGGGTAAATTTTTTTTAAGTTTAGTTTCCAAAAAACACCGAGAGAGTAGCCTTGCTTACACGATTTACTTTTTTTGTCGAGTAAGGTATAATTTTTTTTTTGGCGTTAATAAGGAATTTTTGCATATTTTTTTTTTTTTTTTAAAACACCGAACATACATGCCTTATAGTTTATGTACAGCCTAGAGTCTTTCAGTCAGTTACTTTATTTTAAAGAGAGTCGTGACGCAAGTGCGTGTGCGGATAATTATATCCCATCGTCGTCCTTTCGTTTCCTTTGTCCTTTTGCTCCTTTACGACCAACCGTTCGGTAAACGGTGCGTGTCCTCCTCGGCGCGTCGAGAGAAACACGGAGGAAAAATCGTTCCGCCGGTGTCCGTCGCGTCGGAATCGCTGCGTCGAACCGACGTAACAAGCGTTCTCGTCTACCGCGACGTCGGTGTACCCGTACGCTCGGCGACGAGCACGTCGTTTCGACGATTCGACGCGCGTCCCTCGACCGTGGTCCTCGAGAACGGAAACGAGAACCGGCAGCGGCGTCGTTCTTCTCTGCTTCGAATCCGCTCGAATCCGCTCGAATCTGCTGGCGTCCGCCTGAACCCGTCGATTTCGTCTTGGTCCAACCGCCTCTGCTCAGCTACTTGTCTCGCCGGACAGAGCCGTGTTCATCCAGCCAAGGATGATATCATTCTGTCGAACGAACGAATCCAGAATCCTCTGATCGAAAACCACGAGAAGATACCTCGATAGTCGCGCGCACGACGCTCACCTGGTAAACCTTGCGAAATGAAATTAGTGAAAACAGGCGGGACTGGCGTTCTTTTCGTCTTTTTGTTAGGTTTTTGATATCGGTGGTCGCTCGAGAACACATCCTTCGTCGTCGTCTGTTTGGTTTCGATATTTCCGATGAAACGCGATACGATGCGATGCGCTACGATCCTTTCAAATTAGAGAACACCCTACATAGAAACATGCTAAACATTGTCTTCGTCCTCGTCGTCGTCGTCGTCGTCGAAACGATCGAATAAAAGCTGTAGAAATTCGTTCGAACC
>CM052098.1:1121494-1132309 GCA_028453745.1 Agapostemon virescens | reverse complement strand
GTGGTGGTGGTGGTGGTGGTGATGGTGGTGGTGCGGCGGCGGCGGTGGCGGCGACGACGATAGGGGCAGAGGCGCCGGCGTATTAAGGGTGCGGAAGGGTAACAAGTTGGTATGCGAACCCGATTTTACTATTAATCTTTCTTCGCGAGCAATTTTCGCCCGTGAACCTAACCGCGAGGCGCGACCCGATCGATGAACGAAATTTTTCCAGTCTCTCGAGATTATTCTCGAAACGTCGAAGAACAAACGGACGATGTTGTACCGTCGATCGTTAATTTTTCTCCCCATTGTAAAAAAGACCGTCTCTGTTGTCTTTTTATCCTCGGGCATAGCCGCACGGGCGAGAGCATCCACGGGATGCATATCGTCGCACCGTTGCAACGGCAACGCCAACAGCGAAAATAGTCCGTGGAAAGTGCACGGAGAGAGAGGCGAGGATCGTAAAATTTACCAATGCATAGAGAGAGGTACACGCGCGAAATATCGCTATGTTTCTCGACAGCATGCAACCACCCTGTTGAACGTACGGACACGAGTAGGAGTCACGCCTGGCTCACAGTCAACCAGGATTCGGCGTTTCGGTTCGCAACAGGTCTCACCACCGGCGTTGCTCCTCTTTCTATCTCTCTCTCTTTCTCTTTCCCTCTCCTTCTCGCACTCTCTCTCTCTCTCTTCCCCTCCCTGACCCCTATATCTCTCTCGTTTTCAACCCTCATCCTCTCGGCAAACTTCCCTCTCTTTCTCTATTTCTATCTCTACCGCTCTCTCTCTTTCTCTCTCTCTCTCTTTGCCTATGTTCCGCACACACCTACAAGCGGACACTGTGCTCGCGCTCCTGCATTTATACGCGTATCCTCTACGTATGCGGCGATTCGCCACGCGGAACGAGTGGTGTTCGCGATAGGTGTAGGTGGATCGAAGCTACGATAAATATGTGGTTCGTCTATATGCAATTTCGAGGGTGATGATAATTTCAGGGGATGAGGACTGAGTGAGAGAGAGAGAGAGAGAGATAGAGAGAAAGATAGAGAGGAGGACTCGCGTTACGACGACAGCATTTGAAAAATGCGTTTCGTCCGGTCCGGTCTCGTCTGGTAGACGCGTCGAACGGAGGGTTCGTCGCCGGAGTTATTAAAGCCGGGAGTCTAAAAACGAGCGTCGGTCGTTAAACGAACGGCGTCGCTCGTCCTTGTTTTCTCCCGGTGTACGGAAAATCCACGATAACGCGGATGCGTGTGCAGACACGGCCTAGAAAGGTGTACCGCGAGACTCTCGCGCGCGCGTTTCAACTCACCGACTACGAAGACCATATTCTTTGTCCATCGCAGCAGCTCCCGTCGGATGTGTTTGCGTTCCTGTATGCAGCGGGCATAGGGGCAATCCGCCATTTTTGAAATCACATCTTAGAATGTGTGTGTGTGCGTGCCGGCCGGGTGCGCCTGCCTCGTGTTCCCGCGTGGATATCCACCCCCTCCGCCACCGGCCGTCCTCCGTCCTCGTCGTCGTCGTCGTCGTCGCCGTTGTCGTCCTCGTCCTCCTCTTTCTCCTCCTTCTCCTCCTGCTGCTCGTCCTCCTCGTCCTCGTCCTCTCGCTCCCCCGCCCCTTGCTCGTCCTCTTCTTTCTTCCCTCGGTTGACCGGCTTTCTCGATGTCCCCCTCCCGGCTCCGTTCGTCGTACTTTTGTCCGGGTTTCTCTGTCGTTCAACGAGCGCCTCGAATGCGTGGCGTTCGCAAACGCGAACGCGAAAGCGGTGAGGACGCGAGGGGGCAAAGTAGCGTGTGTGCACACTGCCGCTCTAACGTGCGCGCCGATTGCGACGTCACGCGTGACGTAGCGCGCGCCAGGAACGAGCAAAATCGTCGGGGGCCGACGACGGTGGTGGGAGTCCGACGATGCCGGCGATGATCCTTTTCCTCGGGAAGGTGTTGCTGCTTCTGTTGCTGCAGGTTTTGGTAGCGGAAACGGCAGCGGTAGCGGTGGTGGTGGCGGTGGTGGCGGTGGCGGCGGCAGCGGCGACGGCGGCGGCGATCGTGCTAGCTGTCGTTGTCGTTGTCGTCCTCGTCCTCGTCCTCGTCCCCCGCCTCCTTCTCCTCGTTCGTTCGGTTCTCGTGGCGGTCGTCGTCGTCGTCGTTGTCGTCGCGGTCGCGGTCGCCGTCGTCGTCGTCGTCGTTGTCGTCGTCGTCCTCGCCGCCGGCGTCGTTACGTCGGCCGCGGCGGCGGCGCTTGTTCGCGTTTGCGAGCGTCGGAGGGATGGCGAGCCGACGGCAGCGACGGTGACGGTGGCGATGGCGATAGCGGTGGCGGTGGCGGTAGCGGTGGCGATAACGGTGGCGGCAACGGCGGCGATGCTGGCGGGGTAGGGATGCGAGCGCCGAGAAACGACTACTCCCTCGTGCTGCTGAGACCGGCTTACGCCACGGGAACGCACAACACACGTGCACGCTTGCGCCCTGACCGGTGCGAGCGTGCAGTCTGTTGCCGACGCCAGCAAATCTTCCCGAGTCCTTCTACTTCCGTGCTGGCCTCTTCTCCGAATGCTCTTCGGATCTCCTTTCGCACCGACCGATCTCGCCTTCCGCGCTCACCCCACCGAACTTTTCGATCTCCTCGGCCACCGAAGATCGCACCGGTTCAGCGTCGCCTGAAACAATCACCAAAAAATACCTTCGTCGATCACTTTGTTTCTTTCCTTTTTCCAGACATGAAGATTTCGGGAACGATCGATCGTCGATCTTAGCGATCGTTCTCGCATAGGTTCTCGCATACGCGGAGAGGTCGCGCGCATAAGCCGAGCGAACGGTCTATCGCGAATAGAAGAGGTTCCCCGTTTCGTGGGAAACGGGAAACGGGAAACGGGAAACGGGTAACGGGTAACGGGTAACGGGTAACGGGTAAAGGGTAACGGGAAGCGGGAAGAGGAAACGGAAAAGAGGGAGGAGGGTAGCGGGAGCGGACGGACAACGACGACGACAACGACGGCCTGTGTATACTTTCGTCGAGAGGAGAAGATCGCGACACCTGCGTGGAAAAGGCAAAGGGTGCCGGCCCCACCCCGAAAGAGAAAGGGTACTGCTACTCGAAATGAAACATTGCCGGTAAGAAGAACGTCAGGGCCGACGGTGTAGGTAGAGGAAGGCGATGGTAGGGGTGGCTCGCACTCTCGCGCGGTGACGCGATATGGGCAAAAGGGTAGGAGGGGGGGAACGAGGAACGGGGGTGTTGCGGGGGGTAGGAGCAAGAGCAAGAGGTAGAGGAAGAGGAAGAGGCGCGCAGGGTGGTCGGAGGGTAGCTATAGGGGCGGATTCGCGCGCTCTACACCGCCGAGGGGGTGGGAGAGACCGTGCCGCCGAGAGAAAGAGAGAGGACGCAGAGTGCGCCTAATATGCAACAAGAGAAAAAGAATTGGCGATCAATAGGTAGTAGCTGGTAAGCGTCCTTTCATCCACCCCCGCGGACACCCTCGTCCTTTCTACTTGCCCTATTCCCCTCTCGTCCGTCGTTCACCTCCTTCCTTCTCGGTTGCCTCTATCCTCGCGCAAACCTCCCCCGCGCCACCCCCATCTCCGGTGTGTCCTACCGCCGCCAGCCCCTCGATTCTCTCGCGTTCATCGCGAGACTCCTCCGCTCCATCGCCTTCCTCGTTTCGGCGAAGAGATGCTCGTTCCAATAGCGAGCGCACCAAACTTTATCTTTGTCGCCGAAAATCAAACACCTGCTAATTGCCGCTATACATCCGAACGCGGTCCCTTTTTCGCCTCGCCTCGCTTCGCTTCTCCATCTTCAAGGAAACTTTCAAAGATCGCAAGAATACGTTCGCAGCATCGACGAGCGTGCCCAAGAGAAAAATACAGAGATCGCGTTCGAATGCCCCGGGAACGAGATCGCGAATCGTTCTCACTTTCCCTCTCTTTGGTATTCTCCGTCTCGTCGGTGGTCGGTTTTCGACGAGATATAGCCGGCGACGAACCGTCGCAAAAGGCGGTTCACCGGCGCGGATGCCTTTAAATATAAATACCGCTTCGGCCGCGTCCAGCATTGATCCGCGCACGACATTTCCGCGAAGTAACGCCGGCTCGTCGGCTGATAGTACAACGGTGTAAACGCGGGGCTCGGTGGTTTAGCGGTCGGGATCGATCTTCGTCCGCTCGTCAAGAGAAACATGATCGATAGCGTTCCGTTGATACGGCTGTGCGCGCGATGTAGGTGATCGAAATTGGAGCGGCGCGGCGCGGCACGGCGCGCGGTGCCAGCGTTCGTTAAAAGCGTTTGATTCCCGGTGTTGATATTCCGCTGGCGAACGGTCGCTGCTCCGTGAATAGTAGCCAGCGAGCGCGACGATGCCATGCCTGCCGCTGTGACGCTCGAAGATCGATCGGATACTCTTCACCGGTAAGCCCCCGCGAGAACGGTATCGATGAAACACACGGGACTTTCGGTCTTCGGTCGAGCGCGGTTCGATACGCAACACCGTGTTCCACATTCGATTGAAACGAAACGCGTCTCGTCTCGTCCCGTCCCGTCTCGTCCCGTCTCGTCCCGTCTCGTCTAGTCCGATCTCGTTCGGCGTTCTCGCGCGGCCGGGTGTCGTCTCGTCGCGACGAGGGAATAATCGACGACGAAATTTCGTCGACGGCTGCTCGGCATAGTCGACGGGGTTCGCGATTGTTGCGAGGGGAAAAAAGAGAACGCTTCTTTCTGGCGGGCGTTCCACTTTCGGCTCGGCACGAGCCTCCGTGTACGTGTGCCGGAGCTTCCACCGATGTCATTGAACCTCCGCGGGCATGCTGGGCGAGGGAAAAGTGACTAGACTCTTAGAGTACCCCGAAGTGGTTGGAGTTTCCAAGACGCTCGAGCGTTACCGTATTAAGCATTCCTCGATCATTCTGTTCCGATCGCCGCGCCGGCTCGCCCCGGCGAGCAGCCGGATGAATTTTTCAAGCTGGCTCGCGCATTTTTCACCGATGAAACTTTAAGCGCGAGGCGGGTAAAATCGCTCGAAATAGATTAGCGCAGATTTTCCGCCGTGCGAAAGATTTTCTCGAGTACGGAGCATCCTTCTCCTCCTCCTACTTCTTCTACTTCTTCTTCTCGTCTTCCACTGTCTTTTCTATCGTGCTTTTTTTTTCCTTTCCCGTCCGAGGCGCTTAATTTCGCTGGATATAGAGCCGGCTAATAAGTCCGCGCGATGTATACGAACGTCTTGGACGGTTACCTCAGCCGACGAGGCTCCTAATCGATTTTCCCATTACGCGAATCCGGGGAGTGCTTCGCACACACTCGCTCCTCGGCGTTTCTGTCGTTCCGTGTCCAGCCTGCATTTCCGACGACGAATAAGCGGTCTCGATTCCTCGGTTCCACCTGCTCTCCTCCTCTCCTCCCTCTCTCCTTCTCTCGGTCTCCTCCATTTTTCCCTTTCTTAAGTACATCCACGTGGCTTTTTCCGTTCCCGTTCGGGGTCTGTCCGCCGCGAAACGAAGGTCTCGCCGTTGCTGTATCGAACACTCGGTGGATTCTCGAGTCGTCCGGTTCCGCGGTATTTTCTGTTAATAGGTCGGTCGTGTCTCGTTTCCCCGGATCGCTCGATTTTTCGTCGATTCGCGAGCGTCACGAGAACGCCGCTTTAAAACGAGCGCGCGTATCGCGATTTCTCGCACGAGCCGGCGGCGTTCGCGGATCGCGCGAGATCGATCGCGCGAGCATCCTGTATTCCCGTGTGCATCGTTTATCGCGAGAACAATTGCGATCGCGATTATCGGCGACGATCGATGTCGAACGTTTCGACGTAGATTTCCAAGCCTGGTTCTCGACTCGAGCGGAGCCTCGTCGTCGAAAGTCAAAGAATTTTTCGTCGACGAAGATAGAAGCGCGTGACGATGCCGGAGGACGAGAAGGAGCAGGCGAAGGACGAGGAGGACGAGGAGGACGAGGAATGAGGAGGGGTGGATCTGCTTCGGGAAGAGCAGTCAGGGGTGGCCGGGAAGGAGGATGAGGAGAAGTGGGAGAGATGGTGCACTCGGTTTTTTCCCGGTTGGAGGGAGGCAATGGGCGCGAGGCAAGGGTGCGTTGGATTCGGTTACTTGATCTCACCCCTTGGACCACCTCCACCACCGCCTCTAGCAGAGCAGCAACAGCGGCGACGTTGGCGGCGGCGGCGGCGGCGGCGGCAATCGTGCACTCTCTATTTCGCTCCCTTTCTCCCGTTCTCTCTCTCTCTCTTTCTTTCTCTCTACGTTGCGCGCGCTTTCTCTCTCTTTCTCGCCACCGAGGGTGGCACTCGCTCTCGCTCTCTCTCTCTCTTTCTTTCTTTCTCGGGAGCAGCGCGCACCACCTCTTGCTCTTGCTCTTCTCCTCCTTTTTCGTCTTCCTTCACCCGCTCGCTCCCGGCCCCCCTCGCTCTCTCGCTCGGCCGCTTTCGTTCTCTCTCTCTCTCTCTCTCTCTCTCTCTCTCTCTCTCTCGATCTCGATCTTTCTCTCTCTCTCTTTCTCTCCCTCTTTCTCTCTCCCTCCCTCTCCGTCTCCGTTCCACGCGCCTCAGCACGGTGCTTCTCGTTTTTTTAACGAAGGATCCGCTCAATACCTCGGCTGTCATAACCTCCCGGCACCCTTCCAGGGTGGCCCGCCTGCCACAGCAAACCCACCCTGAACCCTCTGCCTCCTTGCGCCTCCGCGGGGCCCACCGACCCTACCGACCGACGAGCCACCACCTAGCACCCCCGCGCTCTCATTCCTCTTCCCAGTTTTTAACGTTTCGTTCGACGTTTCCCTCCGGGCGAGCGCCAGGGACGACGTAAAGGGAGAAGTGCATTTCGTCGTTACTTTGTTTTACGTCCTTCCTCCTCTTCCTTTCATGCCCACCTCCGCCCTCTCTCTCCCCTTTCTTTCATTCTTCTCTGTATATCTCCACCCCTCTCGCTCTTTCTCTCTTTCTTTCCCTTTCCCCCCTGCACCCCTCTTTCTCTCTTGCTCCTTCTCCCTCGTATTCGGCCGGAACGCGCGTACCCCAACGCGCGTACACGTACGCGGCCTCTTTTTCTTGTTTTCCTTACCGACGCCGACCCCCTCGCGATCTCGCTCCTTCCCCCTGTACGTCTCGCTTTCGAAATCCTTCGTTCGCGTTACCTTTCGGTCCAACCGTCACGTTTCACCCGATCGGACATTTTTCTGACCAGGGGTATATCGTAAAAGTTCAGGGGCGGCCGAGGAAACCGGTCGCAAGCAAACTTGCGATCGACGGTTTTGGCAGACCGACGAACTTTGTGCAAAATCAAATTGATCTTGACCACGAAAAACCGAAGCAACGCTATATACTCGAAATTATTTAGTTCTTTTTATTCTACTCCTATTATACATCGGATCTATCCACGCTTGTCGTAAATGCACGAAATCCGCTTGCGAATGGCGTCGAGCTTGCCCGGATACAGGGGCAGAAGTTACCTCCACCAATTGTGGAAAGATTTCGCTCGAGGCCCGCTTTCGATACCAGCCAACTTATTCCAGCCACCCTCTGTTTCTCTCGCTCTATCGCGGCCTACTTCTCTTTCTTTGAGACGCCACCCGTCCAGTCCTTGGAAGTCACCCCTTTGGATGCGTGGCCAGCGGCCTGGATCAACTGCATATGCGAAGAGAAGTGTATCCGGTAGGGAAACCCTGATCGAACGATATTTATCTGAAAATCTTCATCGGACGACGACGGACCGGCGAAAGGACCAGTTTGAAGGACCGTGACGCGGGAGGGCGTAAAATTTGCGTTTTAACGGAACGGTTGACATTTTCGAGAGGAAGATAGATAGAGAGCGAGTGAGAGAGAGAGAGAAAGAGAGACAGAGAGAGAGAGATGGATTAACGCGCCACAGAGAGAATCCAGTTCGGTTGGCTCGGAGAAGGTGACACAGTTGACCACAAAACCCTCGTCGCGCTCGACCTCTTTTGATCGAATTTGCGAGCGATGAACGGTTCACTGCACCCCCAAAATCGCGTTCGGGTTGGCAGAGATTTTTAAATTCCGGCACAGGATGATATTCTCGATCGGCCTCCGCGCCGATAAAGGCGGGGGGAGGGGAGGTGGAAACGTTGCACACCGGTCGGGTCCCTTTTCAAGGGTCGCGAGTCAATCGACGTCCCAGTTTTCCTCGATGTTCTTTAAACGTGAAGCGCTTCGACACACATAGAGAGAGAGAGAGAGAGAGGAGAGAGAGAGAGAGAGACTAGGTTGGAAAAATTGCGACAACGACTGGAAGCGTGATCCGCGCGGCCGTCGCGACGCGCGTCTCTCGTCCACGGAAAAGCCAGTTTTCCTCTCAGAATGGGACGGAGGCGTAGCCGGTGTGCTCTCCAGCACGGAGTTCTCAATTTAGAAAAGTCGACCTTAGTCCCGTCCGTGTGCCGGTTGTCTGGTTTACTGACACGAGCCAGCTTTCAGAGAACGTCGGGACGAGAAGCGCCGAGTTAAAGGGAGTAATAGGCAACGGAGGAGGTCGTGTATGCCTTTTCTTCCCGGACCTGTTTGCCACCGTTTCCCTCTTCCTCTTCCTCGCCCTCGGTCGCGGCTCTTCAGAAAATCTCTAGACTCGTCTACGGTGGTAGCCGAGGAGAGTCGACGTCGCGCACCTTGAAACGATCGCCTCTCCTTTGAACAAAAGCGTGTGCCGCGAATCGAACCCAACAGAGAGACAGAGAGACAGACAGACAGACAAAGAGAGAGAGAAAGAGAGAAAGAGAAGGTGGACGATAAGACGGTGTCGCAAAGCGACGGAAAGAGGCGCGTTATACGAAAATTCGTATAGAATTCGGGGCGGAAAGCGATAGTCCTCGTGGCCGGGCGAGAATGCTTAAATCCTGTTTGGAGGCTCTCGAGAATCCTGTGTTAGAAGTACCAGCACAACATAGCTCTCGGGGAAGCAACAGTTCGTTCTGCACCCCCTCCGCCCACCCTCCGCCGCTGTTCCACCCTCCGGTATCCTCCTTTTGCTACCCTAAACCGTTGCCACCAAAGCATAGAGTTTCCCCACACCGTTTCCTCTCCGTTCGTCTCCTCGCCGCTCCGATCCTCGTCGTTTCTCCTCGAGCTCACCTCGCACTCCTTCTCTCCCTCTGTCCCCCTCGCCATCCCTCTGCCCCGACACAACGTTTCTCCTCTTTGCACGCTTCCATGACTATACTTTGGATGTCTCTACTAAATTTAGGCCCCCGTTTCTCTCGGCTCACCTCCGTCGACGCTCTTTCCTTCTTATCCTCTCGGCTCGGCTCGCACGAGAACCGCTCGGACATGATCGTCGACGTCGTCGTCGTGGAACCCGAAAGCTTCGCTCCGTCGTATTCTCGCCGACGAAAACCCGGCCGAGAGATTTAGTCCGTGTCTCGCGACGATCTCGATAAAATCCGTTCGACCCTCTCCGAGCGAAATCGCGAGATAAGATTCGCAGCGGGCACGTAGTATATCGTGTACGCTCGTATCGAGAGATCCCTTCCTTTTCTATATATATATATATTTTTTTGTTGCTCTTTGGCAACAGCTGTGCACGCCGGAGGATTCGGGATCGATACGCAACGGTTGATATTTTCATCGGGGCGACCGTGTCGCCGGATTGGCAGGAAAACGAGGGACGAACAAATACCAAAAAGTGCAATCTCGATTGAATTAATTTCGCCCGGTCGGAACGGTGAAACGCGATCGAATGGATTGAAAGTTTCGCCCCGCGTCAATATGATAATCTCAATTTTCGACTCGATTTGAACTCGATGATCGTGATGATGCTCTCTCTGTGGAAACGAGTCCGTTGGAAAAACGCGTAAAAAGTCTATCTAGCGAATAAAGGCACAGGGATCGGCAGCGGGACAGAGACGGGGCGAGAGCACCGGGAACGGAGTGAGAGGAAGAGGAGGATAGAGACGATGAAAACGTTGTAAAACAAAACGTTTCGCCGGACGCAATTTCCAGCTGGGATTCCACGCTGCGAAATGCAATAAAAATCGTTTCGCTTCATCCGCGTACTCTCCACCGCTATTCGAAAAAACTCGAAAACGAGTGACTGCTCATATTGCCCGGTTGAATACGCGTGCTCAAAGCGAGCGCGAGCAGTTGCGAATCGCGCGCCGCCGCTACGCTGTTTCCAAACGAAACGCGCAGCCTGATGTCATTAGAGACGAAAAATCGCCGTTCGAAGCGCCAACCTGCTTCCCGTCGCCACGGCCAATCCGCATAGCTCCACAATTTTTCCGCGGGCCTCGCAAATTTTTCAGCGAGGCTCGCAAATTTTTCCGCGTGCGGAGAAAACGATCGCCGGACGATTAACGCGGCCGCGCGTCTATTCCGTCTTAGGTGCTCGCGCGCCACTACGCTGTTTGCAAACGAAGCGCGCAGCCTGATGTCATTAGAGACGAAAAATCGCCGTTCGAAGCGCCGCACTGTTTCCAAATGAAAAACGCAGCCTGATGTGATTAGAGACGAAAAATCGCCGTTCGAAGTGCCGCGCTATTTCCCAACGTAACTGCCAATCTGCGAGGCTTGCAAATTTTTCCGCGTGCGGAGAAAACGATCGCCGGACGATTAACGCAACCGCGCGTCTATTCCGTCGTAGGTGCTCGCGTGACGCCACTTCGCTGTTTCCAAATGAAAAGCGCAGCCTGATGTGATTAGAGACGAAAAATCGCCGTTCGAAACGCCGCGCTGTTTCCAAATGAAAAGCGCAGCCTGATGTCATTAGAGACGAAAAATCGCCCTTCGAAGAGCCGCGCTGTTTCCCGTCGCGACGGCCAATCAGCGGGGCTCGCAAATTTTTCCGCGTGCGGAGAAAACGATCGACGGACGATTAACGC
>CM052098.1:1052090-1064480 GCA_028453745.1 Agapostemon virescens | reverse complement strand
CATTGTAGATAATTAATTTCCTTTCGTTCATACGAAATTAATTACTATGAGTCGTACTTCGAACTTTAACATTTTCATTGATTTCTCAACTGCAATCCTAGCTAGTATTCGAGTGCAAAGGGTTAATAATCTTGATAGTAATACAGTCCACTCCTCATCGTCGAAGTGCGGCTTTCACTATTGTTAGAAATAGAAAATCGTGTACGCCGATCCAACGACAGTTATATCGAACGATGCATCGATCTCATCGCAGGGGGCGAAGGACAAGGACGGGGGTGGTCGAATTCGAATCGGTAACTCTTAGGGAAAATAAAGGACAGCGACTGGTAGGTGGATAGACGTTGCTCCAAATCGTGGTACTCGGTTGCACGGTGATCCGTGATTTCAGAATTTCACACGGTGGTAACAGAGGCCTCGTTCGGTCGAGAACTGTGTCAATTGGTCTCGAAAACGCGTTCGTCTGGTGGCGCGGTATAGTCGAGCTGGAAATGCGGCGACACAGGAAAAAGAGCGCGCGCGCGCGCGTGACGACGAAGAAGAGGCGATCGCTCGCGTCGGGATAATTTCCTCCCGACCTTACCCTTGGCGTTGCGGCCGACGTCCCTGGACCTTTTTCCGCTCGGTTGTCCCTTCGGCGGGCAGACACGGAAAAGCAGACGACTCCGGTAGGCGGGTTCGCTCGCTCGTAAATATCTCGAAGGAGCGCGCGAACGAGCGGCGTTCGCCGGTTCGCGCGCGCGTCTTTATTCCTGTAGCGGAGGACCTTGCAAATGGAATTTTCGCTTCCCTTTCAATGGAACATGGAAGCCCGTAACGTGATTTCGTTTCGCGACGCGTCTCGAGTCGCGGTTCGACCCTGCGACGACGCATCGATGGATATCTTGCCGTCGTGGTCCTCTCTCTTTCTCTTTCTTACTCGTCTGGCTCTCTTTCTCTCTCTCTCTCTCTCTCTCTCTCTCGCTCTCGAGGAGAGACTAGGCGTTTTTTCCAGCGGCGGCAATTCCGTTCCGCTTGATGTTTCGCGCGATAGGAGCTCGCGACTCTCTCGGCTGGGCGCAACGAGGTCGACGAGGAGGGTGGCTCTCGCCCCGGCCTGGCACAGATTAAAAAACGAACCAACCCGTCGCGTCGCGTCGCGAGACGAGACGCGACGAGACGCGACGAGGACGCGACGGAACGCCGACGGAACGCGGCGATGAAAGATCTCGGCCGGAGATCTGGCATCCGCGCGTAACTACACTTTGTTCGGCCGTGGAGACGAGGCTGGATGAACCGAGCCGGGAGCAGCCAGTCATCCGCTCTTCCCCCGTTTCCCGATGCCCCGGCCGAATAGAGCAGAGAGACGAGTTAATTAAGCAAAGGCTCTCTTAACGCGATTAACGGTGTAACGGGTTTTAATTATTCCTGGCACCTCGTCGCCACGGAAATCCCGCCCGTTTTCGGTGACAGGGCCCGCGCCGGAGGAGGGAGGATCGTCCGTTTGGCTAGGGTTCGCGCTAATAGGGTGCCTCGCCATCCCTAAATTGCTCGCTCCTCAATTATTCACCGCCGTTTCTCCTTCCACCCTCGCGCCGCTCTCTTTCTCGCTCTTCCCTCGACTTTCTTGTCCCCGTTTCTCGCTTTCCTCCGAATGCCTCTCCCATCCCTCTCTCTCTCTCTCTCGTTCTCTCTTTCTCTCTTCTCTGTCTCCTCGTCTTGTCCGCTCTCCCGCCGGTTCTCTCTTTCTCCGTCAACTGCTCCGCTCCCGGAATTGAAGTACCACCTACCCAATGGCCTACCTCCATTATGCATCGGCCTCGACTACGACGACTACGACTACGACGACGTCGACGACGACGACGACGACGAAGACGACGACGACGACGAGGATGCCGGCCGACGCCGACGAAGCCAGCCACGACGACGGTGAGGCTGCCGAGGTCCTCGATTCAAACCGCGCCGACATTTAATTCAGTTCAGCGCCGCGGTATTTCGCGGCGCGTGATGTTCCATTAAAAGCCGAGACAATAACCTGACAGCTCTGATCGGCGCGTCTCCGCCGCGCGATTCCCCGCGTCCGCCCGCGCCGACCGCCCGGCGCTCCCTCCGCTCCCGTTTCAAGCGGAGTCGAAGCTGTCCACCGAGAAACCGACTTCCGGCTTTTCCACGAGCCGCCGCCACCACCGCGTTCTATCCAGCCCCGACGAACGCCTCTTTCTCTGTTTTTCCTCTTCTCCTTCCCACGCTCTCCGACACCGATCGGTTTTGTTCGAGACTCGAGTTTCCACGTTCAATGAAGTCCTCGCGAGTACCTGTGGATCAACCGTCTCGTTTTCGGAACGCCACAGCCGCCGCCTGCACTCGCTTTTCACACCCGTCGTTCGCTTGCTTCAAAACTGGGTATCCGGAAACCTAACTTCTGCCTGCTATAACGGCCGTGTCTTCGAAATCGTGGCACGGACAAATCGGTCGAAAACCGAGAACAACGTTTCCCCGTTCGACGCCTCGTTCTCCGGGAAGTTAGGCTTCCGCGGAGACCAACACAGCCGATTATGGTCCACCCGTTTCATTCGTAGTGTGGTGAAGTACGTGGAAAATAAAGAAACAACACGTTGTCGTTCTATGTATTTTATTCACTCTGCAACGTAGCAGGATGGCGTCTTCATTAGACGACTGTTCGAGACATTCTGCCTGTCGTCTCTCCTCGAACGCATTTCGAGGCGAGGACCATTTCCTCGATATCGCCAATGTTTGTATTTTCTTCGAGTGCTATGTGCCGCAGAGAAAAGCCAGTCGGCCCAGCATCGTTTTCGTTACGGGCCCCACGGAATCGGCCCGCCGTGCTGGCGCAACCGGACACCCTCTCTTCTCTGCGACACTCGAAGTACATCGCCACAGTAGATACCGTACCGATCGAACGAACGAGTTTCCTCCTGGAAACGAAACCTCGAACGGGAAACCGTTACTCTTGCTCGTCGACTCGTTTCGGTAGGCCGAGTCGCTCTCTGCGCGTAACTGGCAATTTCGATCCCTCGACGCGTTAGAGGGTGCTTCGAACCGTTTCTATCCGAAATGGATACGAAAACGCAGAAAACGACGCCCTGTTTTCAAAGAATCATCGGACGAGAGTTCGGAAACGCGAGGAGCGTTTGCAGAGACGCCTCGACGAAGCCGTTGGCATTAATTAAGTTAGCAGAGTTCCAAAGTCGAGGACAGCGTGCGTCGAGTCGACGGTTTCCGTCAACGGAATTTCTGCAGCGGTTTCGCAGACGTTCGGCCGCTTCGGTGGAAATCGTTTCGGAATCGAGACGCGGGAAGGGCGCGCGCGATCGACGCGCGAGTTTAAACGAGCGACTCGCCCTTTAGCCGCGGCTGTCGGGGGCGAGTAGAGGCAGCCGGCGGGGCTGGTTTTCTCAGGGAAATAATTTCCCGGAAAATTAACGTCTCCGGGCCCGTGGAGGCGCGCGACGCGCGTAAACTCGCATCCCCGCGGCCGGTACGCGCGTACGGTGCAGCCGGAAGATAAGTAGAGGCGGGGGTGGATCGCGTCGAGCGACGCGACCGAACCGGCGAGAGAACAGTCGAAGCAAGAAGAAGCGCGAGGAACGCCGGAGACGATTAACATGGCGCAAATGAGTGCACGGAAGCGCGAAGGAACGGGTCGCGGATCGAAAGTAAGAGCGAAGCGAAGTCGGCGCGAGAGCGGAGATTCACCGGCGACTGGAAACCCGTTGGAGAGGGAGAGAAAGAGAGTGAGCTCGAGAGAGAGAGAGAGAGAGACAGAGAGAGACCGGAGAGAAAGAGAAAGAGGGAGATGAAAGAGAAGAAAATGGAAAAGAGCGAGAGAGAGAGAAGAACGGGGAAAGAAGACTCGCGGAACATCGTGCCGAGAGGAAAAAGGGTGAAGATTGGTGCTTTGAACGCTTCACGCGGTACACCTTTCGAAATCCCTGAAAGTTCCCTTTCGTTTGGATCGGCGGTCCGCGGTCCATCCGAAAGCGCGGCTTCTTAGGGCGGGCATGCGTAATTAGTTTCGCGGGACCGTGAACCGGTTTTTCCGGCAGTCGATGTCGAAGACGTGGCGGCACGGGGACGGGGGGAAAGGGTGCGCGGAGACGACGAAGAAGGGGCGCAAAGTCGATGGCAGAGGGTCGCGAGCGGGCGCGGACGAAGCGAAGGAACGGAACGGCGAGACGGAAAAACTGGGAGAACCGACCCGGAGAAGGAAGAAAGAGAACGAGCGAAGAGACAACGGGGGCCACGCGGCGTTATAAGATCGATAGCTGATGCGATACCAAGCCAAGCCAAGCCAAGCCAACCCAACCCAACCCAACCCAGAGCGTCGAGCCGACCCAACTGAACCCAGTCCGACCCTCGGTTCGTTCACCCCCGCGGCACATTCGCGCCATTATCTGTTCCAAATGTCGTCAACGGCATCGTTTCGTTTACGGTGCGGCACATCCACCTTCTCTTCGCCCGAGCACACCACCACCCACGCCTCGCCACTCTCTCTCTCTCTCTCTCTCTCTCATTCTCTCTTAGTTTGTCTCTCTTTCTCTCTCTCTCCTTTCGCCTCCTCTCCTCTTCGCTCCTCTCCGTTGCGCTCTCCGCGCGCCGCACCCCCTCGGCAACGCGCCGCACACTCGCTCACCCCTCCGCGAGCGGGATATATGCCCCGTTTCGCCCTCCCCCCTGCAACCCCCGCGGTCTCTCGCGAACCCGTGCAAGCTAACCGAGAAACCGGGCAGAGACTTGCCCCGTTTCCTCCTCCGCATTCTCTCCGCGCGCCCTCCTCGGCCACCCCCGACCCGCGTCTCACCCTCTAGCCCCCTTTTCCACCCAGCCGGCTCTCTCGGCCGTCGCTCGCCCCTTGCTTGTTTTTAAGGTTATGTGTTCGCCGCGCATTACGACCCATTCCGGTGCTCGGCTACGTCGTTTTACGAATCCCTGATTCCGCCTTATCGTCCTCCGCCCTCCGACCCACTCCTCGTTCCTTTTTAGTTCCCACCCCCCGCCCGGTCGCGTTACAACCGCCCTTTTCTTTTCTGATCCTCCGCTGGATTCCGCGCTTCTTTTTTTTTTACTGCTCGTCCTCCAACCCCTGCCCCCGGAAAACATCCCGAACCACCGGCATCCCGTATCTCGGCGGAACCGTTGCAACAGCGTCAAAGCGGTCCCGGCGAAATCGAGGGCCGATTCGCGAGAAGATTCGTCCAATTCGAAGGACTCGCGGCAGAATCCCGATCCGCGAGGTCTCGCGACTCGTTCGTCGGTTCTTTCGATCCTTCTGCGCGACAGTCTGTCATTTTTCTACAAATATTCATTGGGTCCGAACCGAAGGATCCGACCGCGGAGCGCAGTTAACACATTGACTGCCAAACTAGCAGCCAAAAAGATTGTACAAAGTCGGAGCAACTTATCGAGAGAAGTAAAAATTGTCAAAATAGAACCTACAACACTGAGTAATTTTCCAACCTTCTCGGAATTTTCTACGTCACCGAGAAATTTCATACAATGAATATATTAACGTGAAAATTCATTTAACCCTTTGCGGACGAGGATTTTTGAAAATATAATCGAAATATTTTCTCCAGAACGGTAAATCTTGCGTTAAAGTTTTATGTTCTGAGGGAACAGAAAAATGTATACCGATCTTATGTTACTACAATAAGTAAATTATAATTTCTGCAAGTTTAAAGATTGTGACGACATTCGTCCTCAAAGGGTTAAAAGTTGCACAAATAATTCCGTCAGCCGTATGTGGGTGCAATATGGCGCCTCTGAGGCGACACTAAAAATTGCCGTACTATTATTCGAAATAACTTGACATCACTATGTTTGCATTTAAGAAGTCGGGAAACATTTAAATCTTTCACGTACGAGTAATAGTAATGAACTATGCGCACGAAAGAAAATTGACCATGAACAAGGAAACTATTCTACATCAAAAAGTGTTTCGATTTTGAAATTAAAATTGCCTGGAGCGCTAAGGGTTAAAGGCGTTTTTCCTTCCCGTTCGACTGACCAGTAATCGTCCCGAAAGGGTGTCAGGACGAAGACGCGAGCCCGCGGAAAATTGCCAACGGTTCGAAGAGCGAAGGCAGCGATCGTTTCTCGGCGCCGGGACGAACGGCGGAATTTCTGTCGGTCGAAGTTTGCTACAGGGGTTCGAACGTGCTAACCCGTTCGCGACACTTGGCGCGGCCGGCACTCGAGAGAGAGAACAGCCGGATAATTGAATGTCGAAGGCGTTTCTTTCGAGAGGGAGAGGCCGAAGTTTTCCGGCTACATCTCCGAGTATTTCTCCATAAATGGGACGAGCCGGCGCGGCGCGCGTTCGTTCGAGTGGCAGCTGCCACGCGAAACGCTCTCTATCCGGTTTTATGTCCGATGCACGCCGCGTCGCCGGCCGAGCTGGACGCGTTGCGCCGCGGCGTCCTAAGACGCCTTTCCGCGTCTTAGCGGCGGAGGAACCACCCTTTCGCCTTCGAGAAATTCGGGGGAGAGGACGACGCTTCGATTTTAGCAGGGTTTTTCGGCCTCCGAGGACTTCCGGTTCCTCGTTTCGTTGTTTTTCGCGGATAAACCATCGGCAGCTTATTAACCCCTAACACATTAAGCGCCGCGGCGTTCTAAGACGCCTTTCCGCGTCTTCGGGGCGAAGGACTTTTCGCCCAGAACGCGACAATCGCCGGTGACCGATAGTCTAACCTACGATATAAAATTTAAAAAATTACATCCTATCAATAAATTAACAAATATATCTAAATAAAGGCAAAATCGATGTGGTACTTAACGCGTTAACAATTGCCACGTTACTATTCGAAACAACCATCGTATTTGCGTCTAAGGAATTGATCGGAAGCGATAAACAAGTATGCGAGAATAAGAATGTTCCAGGCCCGAAGAACGATGTTAGTTTAGAAATTAAAGCGGCTGGAAGTGCGTAAAGGTTAATAGGCTCTCCAATTACGCGTGCTACGCCATAAGGAAGCTTGAAAGTTTGCTTACGCTACAGGGGACGATTCGTTGGCGGACGATTATAATTCCGGTTGCCGTTGAAAGGTCCGCAGGCGATCGGACGACGCTTTTCCCGCTGCCAGCTGATCCGTCACCGATCCCCATGCATAGGGATACGTGTGTACACTGTCCGAAGGCAGGGTCCGCTAGATAGTTTGACCGACGAGTCCCCTAGCAGGCCCAGGACGAAACGCTCCCTCCCTCTTTTCCTCCGCACCCTCGCAAATTTCAGCCGCCGGCAATGCGCGTCGACGAACGAATTCCAAACGTTCTGTCCGCAAATGCGAAACGACTGTCCGCGTATCGAAGAATAGTCTTCGATTATTTGGTCAATCGGAAAGTTCTGTCCATCTAGCATCGAGTATGCCGTAGCTCGAACTGTGGGTAACTATAACCTCTAAAGTAAGGCTAACTTTTTAGTTTGAACATCTGTTAATAAAACTCAGTACACAACAATTTACGCTTGCATCAATAACTTCGTTTTTTTCTACATTGAAGATGTCGGAATTTGAGCCGAATAAGCGTCATTTGCGCGAAGTGTTAGTCTTTTGTTTCAATTGGAAGAAAACGGCAGCTGAAGCTCATCGAATGATTGTAGACGTTTATGGCGATAATGCTGTTTCCGATAAAACATGTAGAGAGTGGTTTCGACCTTTTAAAAATGGTGATTTTTCTTTGGAGGACAAAGAGCGTTCTGGACGGCCACGAGTATTCGAAGACGAAGAATTGCAGACATTGGTGGATGAAGATCCATGTCAAACGCAAAAACAAATTGCAGAAGCGTTAAATTGTGCTCAATCTGTCATTTCCGACCGTTTAAAAGCCTTAGGGAAGGTCTACAAGGAAGGAAAGTGGGTCCCATATGAACTCAAGCCAAGAGACATTGAAAGGCGGAAAACCATCTGCGAAATTTTGCTTGCTAGGCAACAAAGAAAGGGGTTTCTCCATCGTCTCATCACTGGGGATGAAAAATGGATTTATTTTGACAATCCTAAACGTCGAAAAACCATTTGTGATCCTGGCCAACCCTCAACATCGACGCCAAAGCGGAATATCCACGGAAAAAAGGCTTTACTCTGCATTTGGTGGGATCAGGAAGGTGTGGTATACTATGAACTGCTAAAAACTGGTCAAACAGTCACAGGAGATCTCTACCGACAACAAATTATCCGTTTGAGTCGAGCATTGCACGAAAAACGACCACAATATGAAACGAGACAGCGTAAGGTGATTTTGCTGCATGACAATGCTCGGCCTCGCGTCTCAAAAATTGTCAAGGAAACGATAGAAGCACTTCGCTGGGAAGTGCTACCACATGCGGCTTATTCACCAGACTGTGCCCCATCTGACTACCACTTGTTTCGGTCGATGGCACACGCACTTGCTGAAGAACGATTTAATTCGTACGAAGATCTCGAAAAATGGATCTCCGCCTGGATAACCTCCAAAGATGAATCATTCTTTCGACGCGGAATTCGCTTGCTGCCCGAAAGATGGGAAAAAGTCATCGCTAACGATGGACAATATTTTGATTAACGTACTTTTTCATTTTCTTTCATGAATAAAGCTATACTTTTTGTAAAAAAACGGACGGAACTTTCCGATTTACCTAATATTATTTAACCCTTAGCACTCCGATGGCTCCTCTGAGGGGACATTAAAAATTGTCAGAGTATTATTCAAAACAATATTTACATTACAATATTTAAGAAGCTAGTAAAAATTGGAGTGTTGCACGTACGATTAACCCCTTGCACTACGTTTTATTTTACGGTTACAGTGATAAAATTTTCTTTATAATTCATACTTTCCTAGAACAAGACGAAAATGAATATTTATTGTACGTCTATAAGTTCTCCAATGGCTGTACATTGTCAACTACGAAACAAAATTTGATTACGATTTTTAAGAAATTAGTAAAGCAAATATTTATTGGACTCTGTTCAGAATCCTTATCACGAGTCTAGCTCGGTATTATAGTGCAAGGGGTTAAAATTAACAAATTTGATATTCATGAAAGGAAACGAACCATGTACAATGGAGTTATTCTACTTTTTGTAAAAAAACGGACGGAACTTTCCGATTTACCTAATATACAAACGTTCCCTGCTCGACGTCGATCTCGCCGATCGCAAAGTCGTTCGAACGCCCTTCGCGTTATCTAAGAAAAACAAGGGTCGCGGACGATCGCGTACCATTTCGCCCGACCGTTTTTCGAGGTTGAAAGGTGCGCGGACGTTTCTCTGGCAACGGGAAACGACCGGCGGAGGATTAATCAGCTAATTAAAGTTAAGTCGCGGTTCGTTCATCCTGTTCCTCGTTCCCGGGCACTCAGACTGCGAACTCCGGTTGCCAGTGGCAGCGACCCAGATCCCGACACCTCTCGAAGGCTGCGTCTGGCAACGCGCGCGCGACAATGCTCGCGGTTACGACCGGCAGAGAGCCGTCGTCTATGACCGAGTTTATCGCGCTCGGCGAGTCACGCTGCCCTCTAATCTGCCGCGCTAACGAACAAAGTCAACAGACGCGAGCCGGTCCGCGCGATAAACCCGACGACCGGTAGCGTAATCGCTTTCTCTCCGATTCCCCTCTCGACGCGACTGTGAATAGCTCAGCGAAGAATCTCTCTCTCTTTCTCTCTCTTTCTCTTTCTTTCTCTCTCTCTGTCTCTCGCTCGCTCTCCCTCGGAGCAGAGCAGATTCGAATCGAACCATTAGCATAATGGGATCGGCGGTTCGGCGCGCGGCAACGGTTCGTAAGATCCGAGTTAAGGGTGGAACGCGTGCGAGAGCTAATCGAACGCTCCCCAACCGAGGATCGTATAAATAATTCGGCCGTCTCGAAGTTTTTTGGAAACGGGCGGCTGCATGGCCGAGGATCGATCGCGAAGATACCGTCCCGATTTTAGCGCGCGAGACCGCCCCAGCTGGGGATCGGGACTTTCCCTTTCGCCGAGTCTCTTTCTCCTTCGCTCTCGGCCGGTCAAGTAATTCTTGCTTTGCTCCAACTTTCAACAAGTAGCTGGCTAAACTTGCCGCTCGTTTATCCAAGCCCTTCCTGCGGGAGCTGCGATTCCTGCGGAGGATCCAAGGGGGTTGAAAAAGATACGGTCGTGTCCTGGCCCGAGATAGGAATCTTCTCTTCGCGATTATTTCTTTTTCGTGAACGTTTTCGATTTATCGATCTTTGAACCGTAATTGGAAATTTTCGCAGATTCAAGGCGCGTCGTCCGTTCGCGCCGAAAATTAATACCCTAGATAGATAGTTATGTCGCCGATAGATCAGGGTGACGTCTTCTCGCGGAACGTCGGTCGTACGGAAAGAAGCCGAAGGGTTCGAGGGGTGGTCGAGCAATCGCGAGGCCCGGAAGGGCCCATCGGGGATCGTTTCGGGGGTTCCCTGGACGCGACACGGATTCGGCAGAGCGCCGGGTCACGCCGCGGGGAAAGTGGCACACAAAGTTGCTGGAATTACGTAACGTCTACCCGCATAAGGGAATTCAATGTCACGACTGCCGAGTTGAAAGAACACGCGCTACCATTCACGGCAGAGTAGTCGACCGTGCCGAGAGGAGAGGAGAGGAGAGAGTCTCGGAGAGGGAACGACGGAGAAGGCGAGCGAGAGAGAGAGAGAGAGAGAGGCTCCCACCACCGGTGGCTCGGATATCCCCGCGTATACTTTATCTTTCCCCGCGATCGGGCCCGGTGCACGGAACCTCCTTCGGAACGCGCGCTTCCGGCGGACGCCTAAATTTAGGCCTCGTAGCTTCCCTCCCTTTTCCCGAGGGAGGAGAAGGGCGAACGTGGAACGAAGCGGCGAGGGACGAAGGAGAGAGAGACGCGTATCTAGGTACGCGCGGTGGCCGGCTGTCCGGTCGTCCGACCGTCCGAACGGCTGGCAGGTTTACAAGGAAGGTAAGGCAAGACGATGCGAAACGCGGCGAGGCTCAGAGAGAGAAAGAGAGAGAGAGCGAGAGAGAGGTAGGACAAGGTAGGCAGGCAGGCTGGCAGGCAGGCAGGCAGGCAAGCAAGCAGGAGAGCCAGCGTTCCCCGGGCTGAAGAGTAGCTACGACACACACCGTCACGCATTCACCCTCGTCCGATCCCAGACCTGCCTGAACTCTTTTTCCCTTGGTCCCTTCTTTACCCTCGTCCCTTTCCGCTCTTGGTTCTCGCCACGCAGCCCGACCGCCTGCTCGCCTGCTCGCCTGCATGCCTGCCCCTGGCTGGCTGGCTGGCTGCCTGCTCGCCTGCCTGCTCGCTCGCTCGCTCGCCTGCTTCCACCACCGTCACCACCGACGTCGTCACCACCACCACCAACGCCACCACCATCGGCACCAGCACCAGCACCGCCACCTTCATCGGTAACGCCACCACCATCGTCGCAACCCACCACCACCTTTCTCTCTCTTCATCCACCTTCTCGACCCTTCGCGCTCCGCGTTCGTCCCCCTTCCGCGCGGGGTTTCTTCTCCGTCGTGTCGACGCGGTCTCCTCGTTGCTCGCTCGGAGACTCAGTCGTTGCTTGCACGCCGAGCCAAGCCGTACGTGCCGTCTGGCCCCTTTTCCCCGTGCTCCGCCACCCTCTTCTCTCGCTCTCTCCTTTTCTCCTTCTCTATTCGTTCCTCTTTCTTCGTCGCTCTCTCTTTCTCTCTCTTTCGCTCTCTCTCGCTCGTTCCGGCTCTCCGAGCTTCGTCCCGCTCCCTACGGCTCGCGTTTCTCCCTTCTTCCTTCGACGCCACCTCCACCTTCCGCCTCCTCTTCCTCCTCCTCCTCCACCACCTTCTCTCCCTCTTCCTCTTCTTCCCGCCGCCGATTTCTCCCTCCTCCGTCCTCGCCGCTCCTCTCGCGCGGCCCTGCGCCCAGGGGTGAACGAACCTACTAAATGACGGCCATGAAAACAGCCGAAGCTTGGGCACGAAGGATGAAGGAAGCCACGGACCGAACCCGCGGGAAGATCTGCCCTCCTCTTCCTCCTCCTCGTCCTCCTCCTCAGCCTCTTCCCCTTGCTTTGTCTTCTCTCTTCCTCCGCGCTCGACTTCTTCATCTCCTCCTCCTCCTCCTCCTTCTCCTTGTTCCTCTTCTTCTTCTTCGTCGTCGTTGTCCACTTTGGCTTGCTCGCGATCAGGCCCCTGTCCGATCCGCTCCGCTCTGCACCGCTCTGCATCGCTCTGCACCGGTCTGCATCGCTCTGCACCGGTCTTCCGTCTCCCGCGTCGTCCACAGACCAACCTCGCGGCTCTTTAGGCGATCCGATTTGCGTCGATCGTCTTCCCTTCGAACCTTTTTCTCCAACCGGTCCAGGCCTCGATCTTCCGCCATCGTAAAATCACCCGATTCCCGACACCGTTTTCTAAACTCCTCCTTCGGGCCCATCGGGCGATTCTTTTCG
>CM052098.1:1000277-1013628 GCA_028453745.1 Agapostemon virescens | reverse complement strand
AGTCAAATTGGCTCACTTCAGTAAAAATAGGTATATAATCAACATCCGTAAATCTAGTGTTAAGTAGACATTATGTAGGAATGTAATTTAGAATTCATATTTTTCCCCTTCATCGTGAAGAAAATTACAATGCGACAAAGTAAAAATTTGATAGTGTCCGAATATTAAAGTAACTCACTGTATTTCGGTTCGCGTTCTCCGTTCGCTGAATCTCCTATCGCGATAAAGTAGAACGCGAGTCTTATGAAAAGAAATCTCGTCGTTTATAATCGGTTCTTAGCTGGAAAGTTTAACAAAGCGTCGCGACGAACGAGAGGGGGACGAGCTTGGCTTGGTTATCGGCCGCTAACAATGGGGTTGCGAAGGTGGCCGCGAAGGCGGTCGGGAGGAAGGATGCTCGCCTTACAGGAAGCAGCGACATTTCATAAGACAAGTTCCACGTCTGAGTCGACGAGCATCGCGTTGCGGAACGCGCGCCAGAACCTACGTGCGCTTCCGCCGGAATTTCGAGTCGAGAGTAATGATATCGCAACCATCCCTCCGCCCTATTTCGTCCTCCAACTTTACGGATTTGGTCGTTCCGCCTACCTACGCCTCTCGCGAACCTTCCACTTTCCGTCTCTCTTGCTCGAGAGAGAATCCGTTTCCTTCGTTGTCGTCGTCGAAGCCCTCGGGGTTGCGAAATCGACGAACAAACATATTCCTCTCCTGTTCGCAAAACTGCAGCTCGCGCCGCGTCGCGCCACCGCCATCACCCGGGGAATTTTTAATTGAAAGTTCGTGTACCCGACTCCCTTTGACGGCTACCCGCTACCCTGTGTCAACGCGGAATTTTGTTTCGAGCGATCGAACCGTCGCGGAACGTCAAAAGCGGCTGCGTTTTTGTGTCGGTCGATGGCGTTCCAAAACGCACGCGACGAGACCGAACCTTTGAATAATATCGTGCATTTTATATTATCGCGAGTGGTCGGGCGAGACCGGATTGTCTGCCGGCCGTAGTCGCATTTCGATCGTCTGCTATTTTCCGACGATAACTCGAAGGCGGAGCCGCGAACGACGTCATTGCCGAGGAAAACGTTCCTTGGAAACACCCCGGAAATCGGTCTTTCCGAAAGAGTCGATCTCGACGAATCCGCGCCGACGGCACCGATCGCGAAAGCCGACCAAAGGAATCGTAGAACCGGCCGGTAGAAGCCCGAGCGGAGGAACGGAGGGCGATAATCGACGAGCGAACCGGTCGCCGGGTTAAAAACCGATCGTTCCACGTACGAAAGATGAAAAATGAGCGATAAAGAGCGAGGGAAAACGGCTAGCCGAACGAGACTCGCGATTCCGGCGGGTTAAACGGTCTTGCCCCTCCTCCCCTGTCTCGAAGAAACGCCGACGAACGTTCCGAATGGCCATTCGGACGCGGAATGGCTCCTAAACGCGACAAAATGGCGCCGGTAGATGCCTGGCAACGCGTCGCCGGTGCAACCGAGTCGTCGGATTCGTTTCACGATGCATAACTGTCACCGGCAAACGTACGCACGGCTTTTTGGAACTGTCTTGTTTACTGCGCCCGCGAATTATGTCCCCTCTGTGTTCGTTAATGGTCGCCGATAAGAGACACGGACCGCGGGAGGCCGAGAGAAACGGGAAAACGGAGAAAAACCGAGCGGAGAGCCTAGAAGAGACGCGTTCAACGATTTTTATCGCCGACTCGCGTTCGCCGGAGAGGATTTTCCTTCGTACGAATCGCGACGGTCTGTTCTCCGCTTGAAATTTCGCCTGAGGAGGCACCGCGGATTTTACGCGTTTCTCGCGGAACGATCGCCGCAAGGATTAAAACGATTCAGTTTTGGCGTCTTCGAATCGTTCGACGACGTACCACATGCTTTCGCGTTGAATTCGATCGGCTTTCCGATCGTTCAAATATTCACCGGTGGACGAGGAGGACGATGCCGAAACGACGGCCCCAGCAATCGATCCTCTCCGAGCGACTGCGAGAGCGACGACGCCGAAGGCGTTTATCGGTCGGGAAAAACAATCGGAATAATTTCTATTCGCTCGACCCGACTTATCCGAGCACCTGCCCGACCCGCCATCTTGCTTCTCTCTGTACGCGAAGCACAACGGTCCCGACGAAATTTTTTCACCCTCCTCGTCGCGTTTCGCCGTCGAGAACTTGATTTTTTCCGCCTCTTCCGTCGCGCCTTCCGCCTCGCTTTGAAAAGTTTTTCCGCGCCGGCCGGCCGGTCGTCGCCATTTTCCCTCTTTTCTCTTTTTCCCCCTTTCCTCCTCTTTTCCTCTTTAGCCGCGTGCGTCGCGACGCCCTTTCTCCGCCGGAAAAAATCGTTTGACTCGCGACCGAGTACTCCCTTCCCTCTCGCCTTTTCAAACTGTAATTCATCCCGCTTATTAATCTCGTTCCTCGTTGTTCGTCGCATCGACCGAGCACCGTAAATTCGCGACGAGAAATAAAAACTAGGAGATTCGATGGAATACAAAGATAACTGCGAAGACCGTTGGACATCGCCGGGGGTCGGATAACGCCCCAGGTTTCTGCAGAAGGAAGTATCCGTCCCGAGAAGCCCGTGGGACAACGCAATTACAATTGGACGGTCGTCGGTTGCTTTCACCGCGGGTTGCGCAATCAAACGGAAAGGTTAAGGCGGGAATCGGCGAGGAAAGAAGCCACGAACAGCGACAAATACCAGCCGCGATGCTCTTTCGCGATTCGCTTTATCTTCTCGATGCTGGAACAATAACGTTTTTCCCTTCGGCATTACTGGTCCCACGATTATTCCAAAGGGAAACCGGTTATCCCATTAAATTCTTTCAGCGTTTCCACCGTCCGCGGTGCGCCTCGCGTTTTGCCCCGTACCACTCCTCTGCTTTCGTAAACGTTAACAACGATAGATTTTCGTATCGCCGTGCTCGCGTTTAAGAAATCGATCAAAATTGCACTTTGGTTGTAAAGTAGGTACGGTGACGAACTTTGTATGCGCGAAAAGAGAGGAACGGCGTGGACGCAAATTGTTTTGAGGGTTTAACGTTTCGGTTAGTCCATGAACATCCCTATACACGTAATGTGCCGACCCGATTCTGAAAGACGTTTCGGTTAGTCCACGACTCTCCTACCAAACCTAATGTGACGACCCGGTTCTGAAAGACGTTTCGGTTAGTCGACGACTCCCTACTCATATATTGCTCAAAATCATAATTGTGGGATCAGGACCCCTCAGACCAAAGAAACGTTAGGAAATCGGGAAAAGAGCTCGCAGGAGGGCTCCGTGGGTAGTCGATCGGCTACGACTCGAGAGGTCCCGGGTTCGATTCCCGGTGCGGGTCCCTCGTCTTTTTTCCTGAGATCCTACATAATCAACGGCCACGCAAAGCCGCATGGCCCTCGGCTCGTAACAAGTGCAAAGGGGTAATAGGCTTTTCAATATTCGCGCTGTATCAAAATGAAATTTGCTTCGGCGCAAAAGGACCGAATGAAACGCGAAGCGAGAAATCCGAAAGAGATCGCTCCGCGTCGGACGGGTCGAACGACGACCGAATCGAGGAGAAGCGGACTCGCTTGGGAAGGTGTCCGACGGCCTTGAAAACTATAACGCACCACCGGTGATCGATTTATCGGTTATCGGTTCGCGAAATGTTCGGCAGTAGCGAAATTATCGCCGGTTGATTATGCGGCTGGCACGGTTTTCCGACGAGGCGGGCCGCGTCGCGGATAAAACGTGATTTATTTCGCGAACTCGAAAGAAAACACGCGACGATATACCGGCGCGGCTGAGCCGGGCAAGCGTATCCATATCCGTCTTCCATTACGATAAGAAAAATGTATGGCCGGCACAGATATCGACAATTTATTCCGAGCGGAATAAGGCGGCACGTTTTCGGTGGGAAAAATCTCGGATACGAACCCCGCTGCCCCTCTCGCAGGCTCTGTAAATAATAAATCGACACTAGCCGATCGATCTTCAAGCACCGCCGGTTTCACCTGATAGAACGCGAAAGGTGCGCGGCAACGATAAAGCCAACGGGAAAGGTGCACCGCGACTCTTTATTCGATCGAGCGACGATCGTTGGTCGCGTTTACGCGCGCCGCGGGTACGGCCGATTGATACGCGTTGCCGGGGATATCTTCGATTCGACGTCGAACGCTTCGTCGATTCCACTTTTCCCGATACCGACGCCCGAGAACTTCGATTAACCCCTCGCGATACGATTTATTTTACGTTCCCGGCGATTAGAGGTCCGTCGCGGTTCGGCGTTCCCTCCGATGGTCGGAGACCATTCGCGATAAAGCGGAATATTACGGACACGTTTGACAAGAAAAAGAATTACTTCGAATCTCCTCGGGAACCGCTGCTCGCAAACTGCAGCGTAGGCCACGGTTCGCGGAAGAGATTAAGACGAGACAACGGATTCTTGTGCAAGATAAAAATAGCTTGGATCGAACACGGTCTTCGATCGATCGAGAAAACAACGCGGCCGCGTGCTTGTTTTCGACGCGAGCGCGTAAAATCCGCGGTCCGCTTCAAAGTTTGGCAATGTTGGCATTCCAGGTCCGAGAGAAGCAAAATTTTTCGACGTTCGAATAACGAAGCGTTCGAAAAGAGCTTCGGAGCTTGAGAAACCGAATGATTTCGAAGCTCGACGAACTTGAAATCGGAGTTTCGGCGATGTTTGAAAATTGGCAAGCCGGGAGAACGGACTTTTCAAAGCCGTAAAAGCAAGAGCGGCAAAGGATTCCGATGGACCGATGAAAAATTCAAAAAGCCAAATGAAATGTAAAGCCGGAGTAGTTTCCCATCGACGACTGGATTTTCGAACGGTTTGCTAACGCGATATCGTCGATGCAAGTACTATTCGCATTCAGGTTCTCGGACGTTTAAACGAATTTTAATAAACGCTGCGAATGAAACGAATCGCTAGCCATCGACGCGCGGTCACCGGAATTCGAGTAATCGCTCCGGAACATACGAGCGAGCAAGTGCATCGCGGCCCCGAATACCAGCGACGATTGCATTTTCATTTGCCCGATCGGTGTAACGTTGCGCGAACGATCTTCGAATAATCGAATCGATCCGAGTCCACGCGTTGTACGACGCTCAACAAAATTTGTACATCGACTGTTCCACCGCGGACGGACGAAACGACCGTACAAATCCCGATCGGCATGGGATCCCAAAGAAATTTAATAGGCTTTTCAATATTAGCTCTGTATCAAAATGAAGCTTAAAATTCTATTCTTACATTTCAATTTGTAACAAGATTATTAGACGATATTATTGGGGATGCATTGTTGATTCGCAATAAAAATTGCTGTCAGCGTTGAAAAAGCTATTAACACGTTGAATGTCACGGTGGTCACCGGTGACCGGCGCCATTGCGTCGTTTAAGAATGATTATCATTAAATTAATAGCATTAAGCATCGATTTATTATCGTGGAAGTTGCCCAGATTTTAGCATGAGGTGATAGCTTCATTATACAGTAACTAACAATTATCTTTAACAACACTGATCGCTTCTGTAAATAAAATAAATGAAACTTATCTGAAGTCACATAAAATTCGCTTGGCATTCAACGTGTTAAAAAGTTTTCAGTCGTGGATCATGCAACCCATGTTGCAGTACATTACAAATTTCAAACTTGCTTCTATTATTACTCTGTACAAACTAATCTTTGTTGTTATTCGTCACATTCAGAAGGTCATATTATGTTTATATCTCAAGTAACCGCAAGAAATGAGAGGCGTACGAATACTTTCTGTGCGTCTATTTCTTACGTTTATCTATGCTGGACATATATTTTTGTTAATCTTGAAGAAATTAAAATTTAGTTTTCATGAAATCTTTTCTACAAATACCCAAGAATATTTATTAACCCTTTGCCCTCGAATGGCGACTCTAAGGCGCCAGTAAAAATTGTCGCACCACTGTTTAAAACAATTCTTACATCGTCATGCTTGTATCTAAGAAATTCAGAAAAATGTGACAGTTGCAAGGACGAGTAATAGTAAAAATCCCATATGCATAAGATGAAATCAATCGTGTGAAATGAAAATATCCTAGGTCAGAAGTAATGCCTAAATTTTCGAGGCAAATCAGCCTCGAGTGCAAAGGGTTAATCATTTTTTTCTCTAAACACTTTATCGACCGGAAGCCTATTAATAGGCTTTCCAATATTCGCGCTGTATCAAAATGAATCTTAAAATTCTATTTTTACATTCCAATTTCTAACAACATTATTAGACAATATTATTGGGGATGCATTGTAGATTCGCAATAAAAATTGCTGTCAGCCTTGAAAGACCCATTAAAAAGTTTTCAGTCATGGATCACGGGACTTACAAAAATTCTGAAATAATTGCCGGTCGATAAAGTGTTAATCCTTTGCACTCGAAGCAATTCCATACCAAAATCAAAACAATATTTTTACCAATAATAGCTTCATTGTACATAGTTTATTCCCTTTTGCACATATGAAATTAATTACTCTTACTCGTATTTAGTACATTAAAATTTTCGTCGATTTTTTAACTGCAAATCCAGCGATGGAAAAGTTGTTTCAATAAAAGTGTGGCAATCTTTAATGGCGCTTTAGAGGCGTCATTCGAGTACTAAGGGTTAATAGGCTTTTCAATATTCGCGCTGTATCAAAATGAAGCTTAAAATTCTATTTTTACATTCCAATTTCTAACAACATTATTAGACAATATTATTGGTGATGCATTGTTGATCCGCAATAAAAATTGCTGTGAGCCTTACAAAAATTCTGAAATAATCGCCGGTCGATAAAGTGTTAACGGACGTCCGGTAAAGCCGCGCAGAATGCCGGCGTCTCGGGTCCGAAACGTTGCACTTATCGAGTCGAAACTCGCGATATCTCGAGGAGTACGTCCCGCGCTGACGCGGATAACGCCGTGGCAGCTAGGCTACGGTTATTCGAACAATTATAACGACGGTGCCGTGCCTCGGACCCAAAGCGATGGCATTTACCGCGACTGCACGGGTATTTCGTAGACCGCGGAGCACCCTCGTCAACGTTAACAACGAGACTCGACCGGATGAAGCACCGATGTTTCATAACCGACCCTCGGCAGCGCGCCGCGAGCAACGAGTATCGTTAACAATAAACAATTCACGACCATTAAATTCAGATTGCGATCCTCGGCGAGGCTCTAGCTGCCGTAAAACCAGTCGTTAAACGTCTTCGCAGCCGCGAACTGCATCGCGGCGACTCTCCTTCCCGGCGACCCCGACCTCTACCATTCTTGTTTCGGATCGGATAATAAGAATAATAGTCCGTTTATCGCGGAAACAGAGTTGCGCCGACAAACGCGTCCACCTAATCCAGACAATTTTCTCAACTCTCAGAGGTTTGAACCAACGAGGGAAAAGTAAGTGCCTTGCGACCAGGGGATGCAGATTTCCTACGAAAAAACTCAAAGTCGCGTCGAGGAATCGAAAAAGTTCGATCGGGAGCTACGTCGAGATCGACTCGACTTCGAGAGGTCTCTTTGGATGAATTTAACCCTTTGCGCTCGAAGCTGTTTTGACTCGAAAACCTAGGCATTCTTCTGATTTAGGATATTTTCATTTCACATGATTTATTTCATGTTACACACGTGCATAATTTTACTATTACTCATCCTTGCAATAGTTACATTTTTTCAAATTTCTTAGTACGGAGTTATAGTGGAGCGGCGAGGAGAGCGGCGAGCAAAGAGATGCGGTGCGTGTTTTGTTTCTATGTGCACCGCTCTCGTCACCGCTCCACTATATACAGTTGCATTTAATTACATTGGTTTGATTTTGCTGCGATGTTAACCTCGCTGCTATCCTCGATCTTCACAGCTCCACTATAATCCTGGCCTCAGATACAAGCATAGCGATGTAAAAATCGTTTGAAACAGTGGCGAGACAATTTCTACTGGCGCCTCAGAGTCGCCATTCGAGTGCAAAGGGTTAAAAATGCGCTGTACCTTTCAGGATTTCTACAAGGTTCGAAGCATCGAACGAACGGCGAAAGATGGCGCTTTTCGATGGATCGGTAGGTTTAAAAAAATCGTTTTATTCCTCGGTGGAAGGTATAAAGCTGGCGGGTTCCCGGAGCGTCGGGTGGATCGTACCGAGGGCGCGTAAGCTTTGGGGGTGGCACACGGTAACAGAGGAACGAATTCAAAAAACGGTGAATAAGTGAAAATCGAATGGACCGACGGGGGAAACGTTGCAGCCGAGGGGCGCGGTGGTGGCCGGTGGACGGTGCACGAAGTTCGCAGTTAATTTGAATACCGCGGCCCGGTATCCGGCTCGGATAAATCGCGAGCGGACAACGGGCGTTGGTCGCGGTAAAGCCCGGCTCGAAGTTACCGGATAATTTCCGGGGATGTTCGAAATTAAAAAAGTTTACCCTGTCGGTGAGCGAGGAGCGAAGAGGAGAGAAGAGGAGAGAAAAGAGAGGAGAAGCGCCGAGAGGATCGCGGTTCGCGCGTTAATCGCCGGTCGGCTGTTCCTTTATCTTTTGGTCTTTCCCTTTTACGTGCCTTTTACGGGCGAACGGCGAACGGCGAAAAGAAAAGGGAAAAAGAGAACACCTCGGAACACCATGGAAACTCGAGCGGCCGCGGCAAGAACCGAATCTGAATTGCTTATCGCGCCGTCAGCCCCTCGAGAGGCTTAACGCGGAATAATCGCGCTTTCAGGCGACTTTTGATCGGTTGAACGCGCTCCAAGACGGCTCTCGAGCACTTCGGATCGTGAAACAGCGCGGCGGCTCTTGTAAACCGGCCTCGAGATCCTCCCAGGAACGATCGACTGTTTAGGAAACCAGTTAGGGACACGCCCCTGGCCCTCCGTCCTTCGCAAATTCGCCTTTTCCGATGCGCTTTCCGCGACGCCTCTTCCCTTGCATTTCGAGCAACGATTGTTCAGCGTTGTTGCGTCTTGAAACCTGCGTGCAGCGAGACCAGCATGGCCAGCTCAGGTAATTTTTACCCGGCCGTATTTTTGCCGTTCATTGTTTTCCGTTAGGCGACGAAATTTTCCACCGTTGCCAGCAATTCCGACAATTTCTAGTTAGCACAAGTCGTCTAGTCCAGAGGAAGGTTATAGTCGGTAGATTTTCTCAAACCTGTTATTCAATCACAAAGTAACATCCCTATTATCCAAAAGGATAGTAAGGAATCGCTCGGAACGCGTTTTCAACAAATTGAGTCGAAGATTTACAACCTTCGGCGACGCCGACATCCTATCAGCGTCGTAACGCGAGACGAACGAACAACGATCGAGCTCGCGAATTCGCGTATCCCCCTTTCGCGTAAAAGCGCGTTTCGCGAGCAGACCGCGAATCTTTGCGCAGACTTCGAACCTCCTCGATTCGTTTCAGTAATTATAAAATAAATTGCGAGCCGAATAGAGCGAAAACCTCGGACGCGTGCGGTCGGTCTCGAAGGGATCGAAATAAACGAGGCAGCTTGAAAATGGCGCGGCGGAAGTGGAGCCGACCGGCTACGAGAAACAATCGTGAAAACGGTGTATCGATTACGAGGCGGGATGATCCGATAAAATTGTAGCAAAACAACCGAGAAACGGCGAATAGGAAATCGATCGGAATAAATCGAAAAAAGGGATCGTTCGCTCGCTCGAGAGTGAGAGTGAGAGAGAAAGAGGAGAGAGGGGGATGATCGGCAAAGGATCGATAGAAGCGCGAGCGTGTCCACGGCTAATCAATTGTCTCGAGGCCTGTCGGTAAAACGCTCGGACAAACGTCGCTATTCCATGGGCAACGAGGCAGCTCGCGAGCCAAACTAATCCTCTTTTCGTTGGTTCGAACCGGCTATACCTGGCACCGACACCAACACCCGGCATCGGGAACGGGAACGGGAACGAGAACGGGAACGAGAACGGGAACGTAACGGGATGGCACGAGACGGGAACAGGAACAAAACCGTCCATCGAATGAATGGCGGACGGTGTAACGCGTCGATCGAACGATTCGGTGATTTCAACGGGCGCACTACGCGTAATCCAGTTGTTTTCTCGTTGCGAGGAATTAACGGCATGGAATAAAACGTCCCCGAGACACCGGGAGCCCCCGCTCGTGCCGGATAGCAACCAGGATCGCTCCCATCGCCGTTTAACGCCTCTTCGCGATTTCGGCTGCTTCGTTTTCCAGTTATCGGCGAAGAACGGCGGGGGGACTCGTCTCGGATAGATCCGTCGCGATTCAGTCTCCGTTCTCGAATTTACGTATCCGTTGAACGCACTCGTTGCCGTTTACCAACGGCTGCATGATTTTACAAAACGACGAGTTCAAAGGGAACGCGTCGAACGACCGAACGGAAGCTGGAACGGAATGGAACGGAACGGAACGGAAAGGAAAGGAAAGGACGAGCGTCCTGGTGAAAGCTCGTCGCGTGGGTGGCGCGAGCGCCTTTTCCCCATTGAACGCGCGCGGAATCAACCGAGCGCGCGGTCCTCTTTGCCAGCCGCTTAATTAACACCTTATTGTTATCGGTCGAAGTCTAGCCCGGAGGGTGAACGGGGCGGAGGTTGGCGTCCTCGGAGCCGACAGCCAGCGCAGCCATTTTTCTTCTCCCTTTTCCAAGCCGGGAGAGGAACTTGGTTTCTTTTGTCCGCGACGTGTCGTCCGCAGAGGCTTCCCTTTGAGATAAAAGAGAACTCGCTCCCTCCTTCTCTTGCTCGCACGCGTCTTCTTCCGCTCTTCTCGTTTTTTCTTTCTTCTTGCCTCCCCGCTCTTTCCCGTTCGACCGTTATCTTCGATCGACGCGGCTTCGATTCCGTCCACGATGAACCGCGCACGGAAAGATAGGCACCGTCGATAAAAGATTCCCTTCTCCCGTTCCAAAGAGAGCGGCCAATCGAAACGGCGAATCGATTATCTCGAGAACCAAAGAGAATCGGCCCGAGGCCCTTCGGGTTCGTTTCTCTCTCGCCGCGAACGAGAAAGTCTGCTTCGCGGAAACGATCCGCTCTTGAAATTCGCGGTTCTTCGTTGCGAACGCGGTCGCCGGTGCCGACGGAAGCGCGAAACGGTCCGTCGCGTTCGAAGATCTGGAACATCGCGTTTCCATCCGATCCATCCTCTTCCGTCGTGTTCCCAAATCGATGCAAAGCTTCGAGAGGCGTCTTACGGCGAAAAGTCGTCGGCTAAGTCGTCGGCTAAGTCGTCGGAGTTGCCCGATATAAGAGGGGACTAACCCGTATTTGCTAACGCGCGAATACATCATCCGGTTTCGGGACTCGAAAACCGTCTCAAGATTCAGGTGGAGCGACAAAACCCAATTTCCACGATCCATATTCGGCTTAAACACATTAACGGGCCTGCAGCGAAGCGGCAGCAAATACACAGCCGCTCCGAGACGGAGAAAGACGCGCGCGCACAAGAACGGACGAAAAGAGAGACGGCGCGTTTCCTCTTCGTGCTTCTCTGTATCTGTCCGCGTCTGGCGAATCCTCCGCCTTCCAGGTAACTTCCAGGGAAATTGAAGCTGAGATAGAGATTACTCTTCCTGTTGGTTCACCGGTGCGCTTTGATTTTCTGCCGGGATTTCGCGCAACGGCTACGAGCGAGAGATCCTCGGGTCTTTTGTCCCGTTAAATAATCGCTGACCGTGTCCCGGTCGAGCGACCTCGCTACGTTTTTTCCCCTGTAACGAGACGCCTTTTTCCTCCGGCGTGTTTTCGGCGTCGGCTCTCTTTCACCGGGCGAACGGCGCGCCGCGTCCTCCTCGTTAACACGTTCGACGCCAAGCGTGATTCGGTTGAGTTTCTCGCGGGCCCAAATTTTACATAAGCGGGAATACCAACAACGTAACTCGAGTAGGTCCGTGCATTGTCGATTATCTACATTTACAGAGTCTTCGACCTATATAAAATGATACATTGTTTAATTCCGAAATAAGCTTATTGGTAAGAAGCTTATTTTGGATTTTGAAACGCTTATCGCTTTCCAGGTAATGTTTACGATATCCTACATATAAATTAATAAAAAGTAGAGTGTAATTGGTGTATTTTTGATAGTTTTATGCTGTATATTCCATATTTATACTTCAGTGCTTGTTCCATTAAATTTGCTTTCAAAATGCAACTGACAAATCTTATTTAACTCGAACAAGAAGAGCGTCACCCATAAATGGATGACGTGGTCCCCACGGAAGCATACCCGTCACCCAAGGGGCCCCGGAAAAAGGGTAAATCCGACTGGCCAAGGTTTTCGGCGAATCGGCTACTCTCGCCGCGTCGGACGATTTTCATCCGCGTCGAACGATTTTTATCCGCTTCGAACGACGCTCGGAAACGGGTTCGACTCTCTCGCGCGCGCCGCTAGCGTTATTATTACGCGTCTATCGATTTTCAGACGCTCCCGCGATATTTCTGCCTCTTCGTCTCTCGGTTCTTTGATCTTCATTAACCCCAGGGAAACGAAGTTTACCGTGCAATTACTTTCCCCCGGCGAAGCTGTTTCTGGCAGCGATTCCGCCCAGCATCCCGAACGGATTCGTACCGACTCCGCCGAGTCGGTGCCCGCGCGAAACTTGCCGGGCGTTGCGCGCGTCTTACCCCGAGGATCGCTTCGAGGCGTGCTCTTAGTCTTCGTTCTTCGCGCGTTTATCAATTTACTCGTAAACCGAGAGGACGCGAACGTCGATCGACACGCCGCGATCGCGAGAGCGATCTCCGAGATCGTCGCCGAGAAGCAACGTTCGGAGAATTTCTTTGCGCGGCTCGAAACGGCGCACCGGAAGCCGCTTCTCGCGCAGAGGCGCTAGAGAAGATTGATAGAGCGAACGTATTGGGTTGTTCGGAAAGCAATTTCGTTCTTTTTGTGAAAATGGAAGACAATTTTCGTATAATGAACAAATATTTGATTAAATTATATATTGGCCATTCTGGTCCAATACCTTTCGCCACCTTTCTGGTAGTAGCATGATTCCACGCTTATACAATTTTTGGTCTTTGCTGGCAAAAAACTGATCGAGGTGGTTTTTGATCTCCTCATTTGAAGTGAAGGATGTACCGTCTACAAAATTTTGCAATGTGACCGGAACAAACAATAATCCGAAGGTGCCAAATCTGGAGAATATGCTGGGTGTGGCATTGTATCCCATTCAAGCTGTAAAAGTTTTTGGCGACTGACCAAACTTGTATAAGGTCACATCTTTCAATTTGCACAACTTTGTTCTACAAAGTCGAAGGAATAGTTCCAATTCAGACATGTTGGTACACGTTTCAGGAAACGTCTGAGCAATTTTATAAACTGGCTGGGTATGATTATGATCAATGCTGCAATTTATTTTCCAATTGCATAATTTGCAAACTCTCACAACACGT
>CM052098.1:970260-981852 GCA_028453745.1 Agapostemon virescens | reverse complement strand
TGTGAAGCCATCGATAAATCCCCTTATCTTCGCGATAAGGCATCACCACATACAAACCTCATATCTCGATGTACCACCACTCATAACTCAACATGTATAAAAACCCATAGCCCGCGAATAAAGATGTTCAGTTCTATATCAAAGTCAGAGCAGTTATTCTGTCCTACCTTCACGCTAGCCGTAAGAATATAGTTGTCGTAACATAGAATTTGCGAATCCTATCGAACAGCAATTAATTCGCGGTTCTCCGAGTCGAACCGTACACGTGTAGTAGATCACGATTTTGAAACGGTATTTCATTAAATAAAACGAGAACGGCATTGGAAAGCCTCCGGCCTATCTCGGCTATTTTTATTTTTTTGTTGACGTCTGGACCCGTCACATCCGCGACGACGCCGCTTCAAGGACAAAGAACGAACGCGCGAATCGGCGAACGGTCGCGGAGGATCGCGAAGGAACACATCTCGAACGTGTCCGCGCGTCTGCAAGGTTTTGGGCGAATCGAAAACCGACCAGGTCGAACGACCGACGTTTCGCGATCGAGAAGAGTTAGCGAGACTCGGCGAATCGAATGAAAAGTATTCGGTCGACCGGCCGAACTGCCTCGAACCGCCGTCGAGAAGCGCTCCGCGAGAGCTTTCGAACGAATATCGAAAACGGTGAAGGAGGAACGCGAAACGAGGCGGCCGCAAGTTTCGAAACGATAACGCCGCTTCGACTTCGAAGCAGATATCCGTTTGGTGCTCGACTCCGCGCGCTCGTTCCCGTTCGATTCGCTGTCGAGAAACAACCGACAGGGCCGGGACGCGTCTCGGACCAAAGACCTCCGGAGAAGCGACGAGAGAGCGGAGAGGGAGCGAACGAGCGTCTCTTCCGGCCCGCGTCCGATTACAGAAAATCACAGTTCGAAAGGACATCTCGGGCCTGGGCGCTTCTCTCTTCTTTCGATCGGTCCATCGGCAGAGTCCGCGACGCGAACGAGGGACGAGGGACGAGGGACGAGGGACGAGGGACGTTGTCGCGGACGGCAAACGAAAGAGGAAGCGGGAGAACGCGGGGGGCTGTCGAGGAGAAAACAAAGAGAAAGAGAGGCCGAAGAGTCATCTTCTTCCGCGTCCTTGACTCGCGTAGAGTCCTCGTCTCTTGCGCGAAGAAATGAAGAGGAAAGGAGGGAGAGAACCGCTTCCGCTTCTCCGTCCTCTCGCTGCAACTTCTGGAACGGCGCAACGTCGACTCGCAAGACGAACAACGCGAAATGAAACGAGCTCCGCGTGACCCTTGCTCTCGACCTTGACACCTCGAGGAACCCTACGAAAAGGAAACGAAACGAAAAGGAAACGAAACGAAACGAAAACGAAAAGAACGTCGGAAGAACAACGGAACGACGATCTCGAGCGTCGAAACGACGGCGGGCAACGGCAGCGGTTTCTCGAGTAGAAGAAATTTCCCGGAGATCGTTTCGAGTTTGTCCGGGCGCGGGCATGCTCGTTTAATTTTTAATCAACGCACGCTTTCCCGTGTAATTTATGCCGACGGGAAACGTCGCGATTTCCCGTCCAGAAATTCGGCCAGGAAAATACCGACTGCGCGCACACGACCGGCTACGTTGGAGCTACGCCGATGTACCTAAAAACAAGTTTCGCTTTGAAGACGAGCCGGAGTCGGATCGGGGCTTGCTCGCTCATGCTCCAAAAATTATACGGCGACGTGGCTTCTGCCCGTTTCGTTAATTAAAAAAATGTCTTAACAGGCAGGCTGCGGCAGTGCTTCGTTAATTACGAGGCTTCGAGAGTCGCGATTACGCTTGTACCTTTCTCTCTCTCTTTTCGACCAGCGGACTAGCTCTTATCGCGGTCTCGACCGTACTCGACGAAATTTCTGTTTTCTCGGTACTCTCTTTCTCTCCCTCTCCCCCTCTCTCTCGACGGAACTGCTCGGATCGACGACAAACGGATTCAACCGGCACGGTTAGCACGGTTCAAAGCGCGGACTCGCCTACAGCCCACACTCTTCGACTCGCGCGCGACTTGGAATCGCGCGCTCGTTCTTCGAGCCGATCCGAATCCGGTCGCTTCGAGTAGGTCGACCCGTCCTACGGAAAGCCAGCGTTTCTCGGCGTTGCCCCGATCAGTCTCCCGTTGCGTCTCGACGCTCCGGGCTGCCGAGAAGGCGATCGATCCTCTTTTTGCCGGCGACGTTGATCGACCGGTAGCCTAATAACCGGCGTTTTGCCGCTGTCGCTCGAACGAGCCGCTTCTCGAATCGACGAGGCGTCGAGCGAAGATTGCCCGGCTTTACGAGCAATCGCTTCGCCGATTCGAGCAAGAACTTCGGAATCTTCTTCTTGTTCCGTCCGTTTGCCCGATAACTCGACGATCCGCCGCGATTCGTCGATTCCGGTTTAACGAATCTTCTCGTGCGTCGTTCGAGCTGGAAACACGCGCCTCGAGAACGCAAAAAGCGGCAAACGAGGAACGAGAAACGCGCGGCGAGGAAGGGAAGGAAAGGAAGGAAAGGAAAGAGAAGCGAAATCGGCCTCGAAAACAATCGTTTCGGTATCCGGTCGAGAAATAATCGGAGCTGTCGTGGTTGGTCGCGGCGCGACGCTCGGGGCTCGCTCGCGGATCGTCTGGCGCCTGTCGCTCATCCATTATACATGAAAACAGCTCGACCGGTGGCCCGGTGCCGCTTTTTCCTCGAGATTCCAGCCTCCCCGAGCAGCACAACCTAGGCCTTCCTGGCCAACCGCGATCCCTATCGGCTCCAGGGAGATCGTCGTTTCGCTTTTTCATCTCCGTCCGTTTCGCTCGACCCTTCGTCGTTTACGCGCGGATCGCTCGCTTTCCCACGCCGTTCCGTTTCTCGCTGAAAAGTCAACGTTGCGATATTCCGGACGCGCGGAACGGAATACCGGCGAGTTCGAACGTCGAAAGAACAGCGATGTAGCGGACCCCTTGGAGAAAAGTGAATCGGACTCAGGTAGGAGTATGGGCGGCGGGTTGGGACATTTGGTCGCCGGGCCCAAGCTCTTTCCGAGCGCACATTTAGACGCCGGATGCCGATCCTACACGATCCCAAATTATCGAGTTCTTCGACACCGTCGAACGCGATCGTATTTCGCACGTGTTTATCGTCGCGTCCGGCGAAAGATCGCGGTGCCGTAACCGCGCGGAGAAAAAGTTTACGAGCAGCGCGACTTTGAAAGAACGCGCGTTTCGCGTGCTCGAACAACCTCGAAAAACCACATCGAATCGCGAACCATCGCAAAGCTTTTTCGCAGCTACGAAAGTTTCGCAAGATCGAGGCAAACGGTCGAACGACGCGCAAATTGAAAAGGTAAAACGCACGAGTGGCGCTCGAAGCTTTTTCGACCCTGTTCAACGTTGTCGCGTTCGCTTGAAAATCGTAGAAACGATTCCGAAGCGGCAGTCTCGAAGCTCGATCGAATAAATTTCGCGCGAGATCGATGCACGGAATCCAGAGGAATCGGGTAACGCGCGAAATTGGAACGAAATCGGTCGTCGATTAAAAGCGACGTTTAATTCACGACCGTCGATTCGAAGTCGAGACGTCTTCGTCTCGAAAGGCGAGAGAATTCGGTCGGTTCCATAGGAATTCTCGAGACGGTCGGGTACGGCGATTACTCGAAAACCCTTTCGATCGGTGGCAGGACTCGGCGTCTCGGTGAAAATGCAGAGAGGCCCGTGGACGACGCGCTCTCGTCCCGGCGAACTAATCGAATTCCGGAACGCGCACGATTCGGGTCGAGTTGGGTCGGGTCGGGTCGGATCGAGACTTGGTCCCGACTCGTGGCACTCGAGAGATCGCGTCGGTCCTTTCCGCGTTGTTGCCGGGGCTCTCTCGCAGCTGCGACGCGGCTGGAGCACGCTTTTCCATTTCCTGACTCCGCCGATAAGTTATCTGGCGCGTGTTCGGCCCGCAGCGACGCCCGACGACGCTCGACGACGCGAAGGGACGCCCTAACCCCCTAAATCTCGACGCCTGGTCGGTGTCCTAGTCGGGAACTGTCCGCGTCGCGACGTCTCGATGACACGCGCGCGCGACGCTCTCCGCCCGGAAATTGGGGAAATGAAAAGCGGCGCGATCGAGTCGGATCGCGTCTCCGTCCTCGCTCCAACGGCCGCGTGAATTATTTCTCTCCGTCGACCAGCATCGAAATTAAATTGCTACATTCCCGATGTTTAATCTATCGTAACGGCCGAAAGATATCATCGCCGGACGATAACGAAACTCGCGGCTCGTTTCGCGCGTTCGAACGCGGTCGCGAAAGAAATTTTCCGTAGCAGTTCGCTCGACTCGTCGTTCGTTGAAAATGTTCTTTTGCGCCGGAAAAACAATTTTGTTTCGCGACTCGAATTACCGCGGATTCGTGGATCGAAACGTTGCTCTTTGCGATCGCGCCGCGAGCCATGGGATAGAATTTTTTGTTACCGCTTTACGACGCTTCGAAACGGATTCCACCGGTACTGCAAACTTTCTAAACGTTTTAAGAAGATTTCGAGAAAAACGGAAAGTTCGGCGAAATTCGGTGGAGCTTCGAATCGTATTTTATCGAACGGAAGTACCGCGTCGGGGAACGAAATTGAGGTTCGCTTCCCCTTCTCGAAATTTGTCTATAAAGGTACGAGTTAAGCATAGATACATCGGTTTGCTTGTTTCAACGAATGCCAATGGCGAACGCCACCGAAACGGGCGTACGACGGACAAAGCGGACGGTAGAAAATTGTGCGAAACTTTTCGACCAAAACGCGCGATTCGACTCGCTCGACCGTCTCGTCCGCTTCGAATCTCGCTTCGAATCTCCTCGAACCGATTCACAACGATTCGCGACGCGAACGAAGCAAGGAGTAAAAATAATTGCCGCGAAGAAAACAAGGATCGCGGAGGAAGAACGTCGTGGCGCGACGCGCGTTCAACCGGGCGCCGCGTTCGAAGTTCCGATTCGATTCTCAAAGCCGCGTGAGACGGCTGAGAGGCTCGAGTAATTAGGAGCCGCGGTCTTGTCCGCAATTTCGGGGACAGGAAATCCATTAGCAGGCCTCTCGAGATTTCTATGGGACGGCACGAAACTTATTCCGAGGCGAGGCGTTATCTCGGCTACTCGAAATTCGCGAATAAGCTGCCCGGCGGATGATTACCGGGGCGAAGAGTCCTTTCAACCACCGGAAACGTTTCCTCTCTGGCTGCGGACGCTGACCTTCCGCGAAATAAAGAATAAACTTTCGTCCAAGTTCTCCGCGAGATTCTCCTCCTCCTTCCTCCTGCTCTCGAGCTTTCCTTTTCTTCCGTCGAACGTAGGGAACCGTTGGCCGGCCACCCGTTCACCAACTAAAACGTTCGTCGTCCGGCGTTCTCTTCGGAAAAAGGAGACGTTCCCGGGGTTAATTCCTGTCGGAGATTTTCCGGCTGATTGCGCCATCCATTGAATTCGATTACGTTACGTTTAGCGCTAAGCGTAAATATAATAGGTCACGCGGCGCTTGTTCCTTCTTCTTTCGCGAGCGGTCAAATATAATACATTGTAACAGCATACTTTCTAACTGCATACATTGTAAAAGCATTGAACTTTGTCTGAACATAAGCGACGTCTACCTCTCTCGAAGAAGGATAAACGAAACGTATCCGAATCCCAAGGCGCGACAGACACGCGTCTCTTCCCTCGCTCGGCGGACGTCGACGATCGAACGTTTCGAGACGAAGGGACACCGGAGAAAGGACCGCGTTTCCAAAATTCCTCACGTCAAAGTCGCACGGACCGAAGTTCGCTCGCTCGCAGCGGGAAGCCGCGACGCATCGATTCCGTATCGAAGATTCCACGGCCTCTCGTCCGCTCCGCGCGTAATCCAATTAGCAAGGAAAACGACCGCAGCTCGCTGCCAAATTCGCCGATACGATCGCATCCCCGAGACTCGCCCTTTCGCAAATTACTCCCTCGACGTCCGACAAAGTATCGCGGGCGATCGGAATTTCGTCGTTCCCGCGGTTACCTTCTTCGCGAGACCTTCGAAGGTCCGGGACGATCGCATATTTTCTCGCAAAGAGGCTAAGCGAAGCGAAATCGAGAGACGCGCTTCGGCACGTTCGCTCGGGACTTGGACCGCTTTCCCCGACGACGATTTCATGGATCAACGTTGATGAAGAGAGACGAAGGAGGAGAGCAGGATCGAGACGCGGTTCGCTCGACGACCAGACAAAACGCGGAAGATTCTCTTGGCGATCGCGAGACAGCGTTGTAAACGGGAAAGCCGAGTAGTTTTCACCGAGAAGACGTCCCGGCATCGACGAGCAAAGAGAGCCGAGTCGCAATTTCGCTAAACTTTGGCTCGGCGAAGCTCTCGACTCCGGCCGCTCGGGATTTATCCCGAATCGTAGCCAACGGGGGAGAGGAAAAAGTTGCGCCTGCAGTCGCTAAAAGTTAGCATCGACGGTTTCTTCGGCGACCGACTCTCGGCCCGCGCGGCCGTCCGCTTGAAATTTCCGCGAGCTACTTGTTACGCTCGCTCCCGATGTAACTAGATTTCTCCGGATCTCGCAAAGTTTCACCGGCCGCTGTTCCAACGGTTCTCGCCGAGTTTCGCCGCTTCCGATTCCACGACGTTCCACTCGATTCGCCGTTGCGCCTTACGATCGACCGTTTAGTCGCTGAATTTTAACCGGCCGTATCTTTCGCGCGACTCTCCCTCTCCGACGCGGCCGCGTTCTCGTTTCCAGCGAATCCCGGAAAACGTTCGCGAATATGCGAACGAGGTGCTCGCGACTCGGCTTCGGGACCGTACAGGGTGTCCCGCGAAATTCGAGCGGAACCGAAAGAGGGCGAAAACGAAGCGTCGAATCTGGAATCGGCAAAGATCTCGGGAATCCTCCTCGTCGCGACGTTTTCAAAGTTCTCCGACGTTCTTCGACGACGTTCTCCGACGTTCGTCCGCGCGTTCGACGATTTCATCGTCGGCCGAATACCCATCGATTATTAGCAGGAATCCAATTTCAACGAATATCCCTAGACGCGGTCGACGTTTCCCCCGACAGAAGTCCGGAGAACAGCCATCGGCAGGCGGCGACGACGCGGGTCGTCTCGAGTTCAATTTTTAATCAGCGAGCCGTTGTGCCCGTTCAAAATTCAATTAAACTTCCTCGTTAGGCGACGGCTGGCCTTGAACGACGCCAACGATCCGCAATTATCGAAGCCGCGCGTCTCTCGAACTCGAACTCGATAAGCGGATCGACCCCGGCCAGAGGAGACAGCGCGGCTATAATATATCGGCTAACTTGCCCGCGATGAATTCTCGGTGCGATCCCGAACAACTTGCGAGCAACTCCTCGCCGTCGAACCGGTTTCGAATTTATTCGCGGCGCGGCGACGCGCGTCTTTCGCCGTTCGTCGGAAAAATCGCGCGCCCGTCAATTCGTCGACCCTTTCTCACAGTTAACCCTTTGCCCTCGAATGGCGACTCTAAGGCGCCAGTAAAAATTGTCGCACCACTGTTTAAAACAGTTCTTACATCGTTATGCTTGTATCTAAGAAATTCAGAAAAATGTAACAGCTGCAAGGACGAGTAATAGTAAAAATCCCATTAGCATAAGATGAAATCAATCATGTGAAATGAAAATATCCTAGGTCAGAGGTACAGTACTGGACAAAATAAAGTACGCACCTCGAATATTTTTACAATTACGTTTATAACTTCGTAGTTTTTACAGATATAATAATTATGTATTTGCACAATAAACGCCGCGTGGGACATTAAAATTTTGATGGATTTCTCGTCTGTAAACGCAGCGACGTTAACAGTCGTTTCTCGCGGCGAGGGTCAACGGACGCGTCGACGTCGTTTCCTCGCGCGAACGAGCGACGTTCTCGCGACAAAGAGATCGCATATTTGTAAAATCGCCGACTTTCTCGGTTCCCGTTTTCCTTTCTCGCGCGGCTCTTTACGAGGTCGCGTATCCAATTTACGCGAAACGGTGACGCCCGGCTAAATAAATAATCATCGAACGAGCCTCGGTCGACGCGTTCCGAATTCGGGCGGAGTCGCGACGCGGATCGAGAAAGAAGAGGACGACGAGGAAAGCGATCGGTGTTCCGCGAGCGGATCGGCCGCGCGATATCGCTCCGTCCGCTAACGCCCGACAGAGAAATATTCGAAGACGATCGCTAATGGAAAAGTAATTTAGTCCCATTGATCCGATCGGGAACCGTCGGCCCGTGAAAACGGGAAAAACCCTTCGCCATTGTAACCGGATCGTTCACGCGGATTCGCCTTCGAATCTTTTCTTTTCCCGTCCGTTTTTGCGAACCTCCGATCCACTAACGTTACCCTCGAGCCCGACGTCGCTAAAACAATTTTAAACGCTGCATTTTCTGCTAGGTTTTGTTTCAAAGAAAAATATAGCCACCGACGGATACAGAGTCCGATCGATTTTTAACAGCTGCCGCTCGTCGATTTTTAGTTTCAACGGATTACGCGTTCCGTTCGGACAAAAAGAAATTTATGGACAAATTTATGAACATTCCACGTACCAACGTACGCGATCGTGATTTTTTAAAAATATTTTTACTACAAAATCGATCGTTACGAAATACGAGTACCTTTCGTAAAAACATCGTTTTAAGCGCTAATTTGTTTCAGAATCGTTTGCTCGAGTAAAATTCGAGTTGCAGCGAGAATGCAGTGGCGGCGGCGGCGCGTTCCTTCGCCGACGTCCGGCGGAGGTCCTCGACCCGCGAACAGGACTTCGTGGCACGGAATCCCGACGACTCCCAGGGACACACGCCCGCGATCAATTTTCCGAACGGTTTGCGAGCAGCAAACCCGACTCCGACCACGCTCTCCAAATTTTCTCGAGCAATGGTAATTTAGCGTCGCGGGAAAAAGCCACGAGGAGCTTGCCAAATCGCGGCCGGTCGACCTCGGGGCCAGTTTCCGACCAGTTTTCTACTCCGGTTCGCGTCAATCACCGCGAATATTTGCGCTACAACGAACTTTCTGTTCTCGGGCGAGCGCGGCCGTGTTACCGAACGCCAACAACAACCGCGATTCCGTTTTCCGGCTACGCTTTCGACCGCCTGGATCGGGACAAATACCCTAACCCTCCCTACTTTTTACGGGATCGCTTTGAAATCCCCGCCGATCGTTCGCGGACGAAAAATATTTTTACTCGTAACGATCCTCGGACGATGGACTAGCGCCGATCGACGTTTCGATCCTTGGCGATCGAACGGCGCCTCTAAAAATTGCTACGGTATTATTTAAGCAATTTTAAGTCGCCGAGGTTGCTGTTAACGCTTTACCGACCGGCGATCATTTCGGTATCTTTTTAGTTCATAATCCATCAATGAAAACTTTTTAACCCCTTGGCCTACACGGTATCTGGCGATTGCGCGAGCCATAGTAATCAAGAAGGTCGGTCGCGCGCCGTGCCATTCAGCTGTTCAGCCTGGCGCAAAATGTATACTTTTCATGACATATATATTTCGGTGCAACAAAAGGAATTGTGAAATAATAAACAACGTTTTGGTAGAAATAGTCATTTTAAGACGTCTAGGGCGTAATCATAATCGATTGATCAGTTAACAAAAATAATTTATTATTTCAAAGTGGATAAAAAAAATTCCTCATTACGAGTCAGGCTCGTGGTTTTCGTTTACAGCACAAATTCTTTACCACGAGTCATACTCGTGGTTACAGGCCAAAGGGTTAATGAATCCCTCAATGCCAACAGCAATTTTTATTGCGAATCGACGAGGCCTCCTAAGTAACGTTATTTAACCCTTTGCACTCGAGTGGCGACTCTCAGGCGCCACGAAAAATTAGCACATTATTATTTAAAATAATCTGAACATCGCTATCTTTAAATTTAAGAATTTGATAAAAATTTAAGTGTTGTAAGGACGAATAGCAGTAAAAAATACTATATTTGTAAGATGAAATAATTCCTGTGGAATGCAAATAACTTAATCAGAAGAAATGCTCTGGTTTTCAAGTTAAAACAGCTTCGAGTGCAAAGGGTTAATAATTTCGTTACAAATTACAATATAAAAGTAGTTCTCTAAACCTCATTTTATTACGGGGCAATTATTGAAAGACCTATTGATAGGCTTCCGGTCGGTAGAGTGTTAAGAAATCGTTCAAACTTTTAACGTTGCAAGTACGAGTAATGTCGATTAATTTCATACGCAGGGGAGGAACTAAACTATATGCAACGAAGCTGTTACAGGTAAAAGCATTGTTCCGAATAAAGAGAAACTGCTCCGACGATCCAATACGAAGGAAGAGGTGTTCGGATCGGACAAAATCGAGTCGAGGGTAGGAATCGCTCGACGATCGTTACGGATCCGCCGAAAATCTTGAAATTGCCGAAACGTCCGACGAAAGACGACGGAAGGTCGAGGAAGCTTACCGTTCGCCGACGAGCGAACAGGAAGACGCGAATCGGTTTTCTCTGCGCCGAACAAGGACGGCGGCGATTCTGCGAGGAATTTTTGACCGATCTGTTCGAAACGAACTATGCTGGCGTCTCCATAAGAGCAACCGCCGAAACTAGCCGTCGAGCTGTTCGAACAGTCCGCCATATTCCCGCAAGCGGAATCGTCGATCATCGGCAGCCAGGGGGTCCGGGAGCGTCTCGGAGGTTTTGGGCGCCTCCGGCTCCGAAGACGCCCGATCCTCGCAACGCTGGAGCGGAAGAGCGAAGCGGAGGAGGACGACCGAGAGGAGAGGAGGAGAACGCGGAGCGATCGTACTCCACCGATCTCCTCCATCTCCGATACTTTCGGAGTCGACTTCCTCCCGCCGGTCCACTCCCGATGTTCCACTTCCGAACGGTCCGTGAACAATGCCCGGGCATGTAGAGAGGCGCGCGGCACGCGGAGGGTTGGTTTCGCCACCCCCTCGGCGGCCGAACGAGCCAGGCCGCGTCGGATCGAGAGCGGGAAACATCGATTCTCAATTTGGCAGCCGGCAGAAAAGCGGATGGCTCCTCGGTTCCTCTCGCCTGCTCCCCCGTCGGCCGCTCTCTCGGTCCTGCTGCTTTTTCTTCCTGTTCCTCTTCTTGTTCCTTCGACGCGAACCCCCTCCGCTCGTCCCGGGCCCAGAAGTCTCTCTTCGTCGAGTTCTCCGCCGTGCCGTCTCTTTTCTCGTTCATCGATTTCGACGTCGCTCAGCCGTGACATGGCTTTCCCTCCCGCGAGAAGAGCTTTCTTTGCGCGAGCCTCCCTCCTCCCGCGCCCTCTTCCGATAATGCTCCACCCTCCTCCCCGCGGACCCATATCCCTTTCTCTTTCTCTTTCTGTTTTCGCTTCCGTTCCGCGGCAAGCTCGCTCGTTTGTCCCTCGCGTTTCCACCGCGCTGCCGAGCCCCTTTTCATCCGCTTTTCCGGTTGATACGGGAGATCCCGTCGCCGGCGAACGGGCTCGGCCAGATTCGTCGAGAAATCGCGACGCGAACTTCGAATTTCCAACGATAAATTGTGTTCGTTGCAAATCTCGTTCGGTCTCCTCGCGCTTCGAAAGATTCTGCAGCGGCACGGAAGAGAGCGCGAAGAGAGAAAGAGGAAGAACGAGTCGGTACGCGC
>CM052098.1:954654-966254 GCA_028453745.1 Agapostemon virescens | reverse complement strand
AACTTATGGGAGCTTATAGTTCTTTGAAAAATATTTGACACGTGTTTTTTTTTATCGGCAGACATCCACTTTGAAGGGGTGAAAACAGCCCTCAAAGTTGGGGATCAAAACCATATTTTTTGTGATATCTCGGAAACCAGAGGTCGAAAAAAATTTGAATTTTTTTTTTTAAATTGTGTTTTTCAATGGGAAATGTAGTCGCGTAAGAAAATTTTAACAAAAGTGTTTTGTTTAAACAATATATTAGAGATAAAATTCAAGACGCAACATCGAGTTTCCAGCGAAAAGAATGGATCGTCGCCCGTATCGGGATCGCTCGAAGGACGCGACGCGGTCTCGCGCTTCGTCGTACGCTCGACGGATGGAAAAGAGAAGAATCGTGGCCTTCGGTTTGTTCCCGGCAATTCTGACCAGGAGCGATTTAAAAAACGGTTCTCCAGAGAAAGCTCGAACGATTTGCGGCGGACTCGAAGAAATTTATTCGTTTTTAAAGGGAGTACTCGAGCTGCCGGCCGTCGCGTCGGCGTGTACGCGCTCGCATCCGCGACCGGGGAAGAGGGCGAAGAGGGCTAAGAGTAGGAGGGACTCGTTCGTCGAGTGCACCGCCATTAATTCGAATGCAGCTCGTGGCCGGTGCGCGAACGCTTCCGCGACGTCGACGACAGGCCGCGCGATTATTATCGTGCAACCGACGTAATTTGCATCTGAAAAAGACGCGACGCTCCGCGACCGGCTTCCAGAGCCTCGACAACGCCTTTCGGAAGCGCCGTTGTCGGACGACGAGTCCATTATTAGTCATCCTCCGACGTTTCGACCCTTGCGTCTTACGTCCCGTATATGGGTCACAGTAACTTTATTTAGAGTCGCTGGAATCGTAATTCGGGACGATGGCTGACGCCAGTCGGATCGCGACCGGTTTACTTCGCAGCGGCGATCGAGTCGACCTCAAGCTCGAAACCAGTCCGTTTTCTTCGACGCCGGGTGGCCACCCTTCCGCTCGATTCCACCTTCGAGTCGAAAGAAAACTCGATCTCGCTCGTCGTTCGAACGAACGAAGTCTCGGAAAAGTTTACGGCAAACGCGCGCGGCTCGCGAAAGCGGATAGGACGACTAGCAATTATCTCAACTTGGCAATCGAACAGTTGACTCGGAAATCGCAAAACTGGAGCAGACTGTATAAATTTGAGAAAATTGATCGCTCGCCGTTCCTTCGTTGGAAATCACGGCTCTCTCTCTCTCGAGTAGGTCGGACGTTTAAACGTCGAAGCGATAAAGTAAAAACGAAACGAAACGAAAGCAACGGGAATAAAAAGTAGCTAATTTTCGGGGTGATTCGTGACGTCGCTCGGTCCATTAGCCGCCGATCGGTAGCGCGACGTCGACTCGATTCGACAAACTGGCTTAACGTAAATCCGAGCTCCGTGCCAGTATCGAATCCCGAACGATTTTCGTTGTCGCGGGGCCGCAGCTCCTGGAACGGGTTCAAATTTATCGCGAGTCCCGCGCTCGGAATTTTTGATCGCGCCGATATACCACCGCTGAATTTTCTCTGCAAAAGTTACACGCCGATGCATCGATGCGCTCGCCGAGAGACAGACCAAACAAATTTTCCGCGCAACTCGCTTATTTATTTTTTACTTCCTCCGGGCGAAAGCCCTTGCGCGCGCGCCGGTGCAAATCGTAAAACTTTTACCGTTCTCGAATGCGAAAAATTTCCAAAGCTACCCTCACCCGTTATTCTCTTTACGGATCGAATATAAAAGCCATCGAATCTTTATTCCGTCGATCCGCTCTCGTTCGTGGACTTTGCGAACTCCGTTGGTCTTCGCGAATTCGGCGATCGACGCGAAACGTCTCGACGAGTCGGATAAAGTTTTTAAAAACGTCGTCGACGCAAGGACGTTGTTAGAAAAATTGTTTGGACGCGTCTCGAAGCGGACAACGTCGAACAAAAAATCGTGGCGAGGAACGAAGAGTAAGGGATGTAAAATAATAGGTGGAATCCTCGAAAGAGCATCCCCTCGGTCCCTTTCGCCCGATTTATCCCCTTTCGCCTTCGACGCGAGGCTCGATACCACAATTTATCACGCGAACCGTGAAAATTAAAAACTCCCCTTGTTCCCGGATCGCCGCGGGGGTGTTATCGATATCCGGGATCGCGTTGGACGTTTGTCGGGTCCGCGGATTCCCGAATAATTAGCGCACCCACGAAATTCCGTGGAATAGCCGTTCCCCGCGTCGTTCGCTCGCCGAGGGTTTTAATTAGGGCCGAGGGCCGGCGGAGAGCAACAGAGAAAAAGAGAAAAAGAGCGAGAGAGAGAGAAGGGAAGGGTTCGTTTCTCGAAAAGAAGCCCTTTCCAGCCGACGAAGCCGTGCTTCCCTTTTATCGGACTCGTCCTCCCCCGAACCTGCTTCTCCTCTTTTCAGAAGGATCGCCAGCGCCCTTGAAAAAGTCGATTTAAACTCGTCTCGCTGGTTTATCCACGAGAAATCTTTAACCCGACCGACGTACCGGGTGTCTCCCGATGTCCGCGTCGACTCCGCGCGCGGAATCGATGGAAAACAAATAAAAATCGTCGTTGCGATGCTTCGAATTTCATCGATGATTTAACACGTCGAGCGTCGCATGAAAAATTGTCGCGTACCTGGAATTACTCGTCCTGTTGTCAATTCTAACCACGACCGTCGCGACGTTACGCGCGCATGGCGAATCGAAACGACGTCCAGCGAACGATCGCGAGAGGCGAACACGAACAAAAGCGTCGATCCGATGCAGCGATAAATGCGAGGCTAATTCAAAGGCTCGACGGCGATCGAACGACGACGACGCGAACGTCGACGCCAAGATTTATACGTTTTACATCGTTTTACAGCCGGCGAAAATAAACTACAGGCGCGAACGAATCGACGCCAGCTCGACGCTCGGCCGGCGAGTAGCTTTATATATTACAATGTTTTAACCGAATCTTTTCGAACGGTTCTCTCTCGTTTCCCTCCGACGCCGTACCTTCCGAAGCACGGTTCGAAAAACCTTGGAGCGTCGAACGAAGAGATTGCGGGACGACCGAGAAACTCGCGAGTTGCTCGAAGCCCTCGCTACCCCTAGCAAACGGGACTCGTCCCTGGCGTCTGCCTCTGGCAAAGCGAATTTCGGCTCTCGTTTATTAGCCGGTGCTCTCGGACCGTCCTCGCGCGCGACTCGCTGAACAATTAAACACGCGACACCGAATTTATCGGCGGTATCGATAACCTTCTACTCCTGACAAATCATAGCGAGGCACGGGCGAGGCACGGGCGAGGCGAGGCGAGGCACAGAGAAGAGAGAGCGCGTGGGTCGAGGCCGTGGCACGGTCCGGGGGAAAATTTATTGGAAAGTCCAGCGGCGACGCGGCGGCGCGACGTCGCCGTCGAAGATTCGATTCGCCGGTCACCGATCGCCGTTCGCATCGGTCGTCGATAACGATCGGGGTTTCGAGATCGAATCGACTCGACTCGGGTGGACGCGCGTCGGTTCGATGCCAGCAACTTCTGTTGGATCCCTCGCGCGTTACGCGCGCGTCGCTCGATCGATCACCGTGCATCCTCTCTCTTTTCGCCTTGTTCGCCTTGTCTGACTTTTCTGCCCTTTCTGCTCGGCGCAGGAAACCGCGACCAATTCTATCGTCGCGCGTTATTCCGTTGCGCCGCGCCGCCACGATGCAATTATTTCTCCGTTCTTTTCATCCCCGCCCATCTCCTTTTTATATGTATATGTATATATATATATTTCCTCGTCTCCTCCCTGCAAGCTTCGCTCCTTTCATTTTTAATCCCGTCGATACCTCGCGGTTTCGTTATCGGCAAACCTTCTCCCATCGCGCGTTCTTCGTTTACGCAAAGTCACGGCCGACAGGTTCTTCTGTCTCGGTTTTTTTATTCGGGATCTCCGATGAAACGCGAACTCGTCGGCGGATCGGCGATCGTTTCATCCGACGACTCCGCAGCGACGAGCGCGCTTCGATTCCGAAACGTTGTACGACTTGTAAATCTCGCGGTGCTCGTGTTTCAAACGCGCAAAACCAACCGGAAGAAACAATCGCGCGACCGCAGGTACGCCGCAGACGTGACGCGGAATTATCGAGCCGGAAGAATTTAAGATCGCGGCTACCGATGTTACTTCGAATCGTCCAAACAAAAAGGTACACGCGCGTTCGAATTTTATCTCGCGCTTCCTGGGTCTGTTAACCCCTTGGCCCCTTACTACAACGAGCCAGACTCGTGATCAAGATTTTGAACAGTATCTTTTAACACTAGATGTTGGAATTTTATCATAAATTTTATCTACAAAATAAATCTATTATTTCTTTACTAGGAAGCATCGAATAAACCGGCTGTTGAACCTATATATGCATACATTGTATATTTTCCCGGCATGGGACCCTCGATCTTCAACTGTTTATATTCGACCGTTCCTCCTGAGTATCGATCTCTAGTGTCTGTCTGTAGCAACGTTTCTTTCGTAGAGTAAAGACGTGTCTCATAACGTGCTTTTAGACAAGCGATTAAAATATATAATTTTATTTCATATTTTACAATAGAGTGGAGTTTTATTTTATACCCATATCCCAATACTAGATTTACGGATGTTTATTATACAGGGTGTCCCACGCAACTGGAACAGGCTGTACCTCCTAAATGGTTGAGAATAGAAGAAAATGTTATAAGTAGAAGTTAAATGGTATCAGACGGTGCATAATATGCAACTAATTTTATGCACTTTTGTGCATCGGTGCATCAGAAAAATGCAACTGCATATTTTTTAAAAATAAAAACCTATATTTTTGACTGCACCAATCGATGCAGATCTTTGATCCAAAATAGGGGATCATGTACATACATGTTTCAGGATTTTCTTTTTTTTTGCCATTTAACAATAATTATGCATAATGGAAGATAGTCTTGCACCTGTCGTGCGTAGGAAGGAATTCTGGCTTGTTTCATCGAAATATAAGCATTTAGTAGTTAAACAACGATCGGAAGATCCGTACGACGAACTCGTCGCGCCTCGCCGTCGCCGACGAACGAACGCGCGGCAAACGAAAACAAAAATAAGAATTGCGAAACAGCGGCTGGACCCGGACGTTGGAACGTTATCTTTCGTTGGCCGACGGTCGAAGAAGTCGTGATGCAAGGAGCTGAATTATCGCGGCCGCTTTTGTCAACGCCGATAACAGGTTCGCGGCGGACGATAACGCGTCCGACAGAGAAACCACGAAAAATCGAATCGCCCCTTTTGTTGGCTATGGTCGCGGCTGGCCGTCCCGTCGTTTATTATTCAAACGAACGCCGCGCCGGCCATCCCGGGGAAAAAAATGTTTCCAGATGAGGGTCTCTCTCTCTCTCCCTCTCGGCCTGCGATCGAACGAACAGGGAAGGAAATGGTCGACGACCGGACACCGCAGCGACGCAGTCTCATCGATTCGTTTCTAAATGCGTCGACCGGCTTTCCGTTCACCTGTTCCGCCAGACCCGTCGTTCGGTTAACGGAGGCTCCGCTATATTTTACAACGGGATGCGATCGAACCGTGGCATCTTTGGATCGAGCGGTTGAGCTCGCGGGGAGCGTAATAGCAGGACCGTCGAGTCGGTTTTCGTATCGAAAAACCGATGAAAATATACGGAAAACGCGCTTCGATCGTTCGACGAGGTTTAAACGTATTCGCGTCTGAAACTTCGTTCTCGAGACGGACCCCGGCGCTCCGGTCGACGAATTTATCTTCTCGTCCGTCCGCCGAGCTCCGTTAATCGGGAAAGGAAAAATCTGACGGAGTAACGTGCGTGCATCTCGCGATAGCTTTAGCGCCGTTTTAATCGCCGTGCGCGACGAAAACCTCGGTGAGTCGAGATTATCGATAATCCAGACGCGCAGACGATCGAACGAGATCGTCGACTTCTCCTGTCCTGTTACCGATCAAATGCCGCCGATAGTCGAAACAATTTCGCCCGATTTCTCGGAGAGGCCAAAACAACGGAGCAGTCGCGAACTTTCTAATCCGCGAAGAAAGTTGGTCAACTTCGAGACGTACTTCGCAGGATTTCGGGAGCGGACAGCTTCTCTCTGCCTTCCTTTTTCTCACTCGTGAGGAGCACGGAAGAAACGGGAGAGACGGAGAAAACGAAGAAACAAAGTCGAACAAGGGAAAAAAAGAAGAGCGCACGATCGGTGGGAAATTAAATACATCGGTGGGGAACGGTGCTTTCGGAAAGGAAGCCGGGTCCCGGTGGTTACCGGCCGATTCGAAGGCAGTCCTAACAAAGTTTCGAAGTTCAAGGGTCAACTCGATTCGCGGCGGTCGTAACGAGATCGAATCGAGTGGCTTGCCGTTAAGCGCGGCTATAAATCGTGCGGATCGAGTCGCCTCTCGTCTCCTTCCGCACCGAAAACGTTGCCAAGCCGACAAATTTCTTCGTTTCTCTCTTCGTTTCTCTCGCCATCGACTGCAGACTCCTTCCTCGCGCTCTCGAATAATTTTCTCACAATCTACTCGGCGTCGATCCCGTTCGGAAAGAAGCGAACAACGCTCGCGTCGCGCTAGATTCTATTCAAAGTTTTCACGGCAAGGCCATTTCAGAATCGCGCGGCGACGGGTTAATCCAATTCCGCGAGCGGTCGCAATTTTGGAAGGCAATCGCGCGATCGATGCATTCCCGCGGAAGATCGTTCTCTCGAGGACCGGCAGGAACGAAACGAAATTCCGATAATCCACGGAGCGAGATCGAAAAGATTGGTTCGGCTGCGCGAAACGCGATTAATTCGAACGACGGGAACGCGTATTCCGCGAACGAGCAAATGCGCCGGCGAGCGCCGAATACCAAAATTAGCCGAATCCCCTAATTCGATCGGTCGCCAAACAAGGGAACGCGACTCGAAACGAGCGGTCCTATCATCGAGAGTAGCTGCGCGCGTTGAAAGCGCCGCCGTTACGTTCCATTCCATTCCGTTCGGTCGCGATCGAAGTCGCAGGCGACGCTGCACCGAGGGAAATTTAGTTAAACCTACATTCTATGCGAGTCGCAGCCGCCGTTCGGTCGACCTAGGAAAATTCGTCGCAGATCCGCGCAAAGGATTCGGCTGGCCAGGAGAGCGTTGCATCGTAGAACCGCTTTTGCACCTTCGCCGGACGTCCATCGTCTTTTCACCGTCCACCATTTCCCACGTCGCGTTTCCATTTGTCAGAAACACGATGAATGCGGAAAGTATCGAGCGTCGTCGATACAAATCCCGCGAGAATCGAACGATTCGAGGTGCGAAACTACCCTCCCAGAGATAACGTTCGACTGCAACGATTGCGACTCCGAGGGGCCGGCAAAAATCGTCATTCTACAATTTAAATCAGTTTTCCTTGTACCAATTTATTAGGTTGTCCCATAAGTTTCTTCCGCGCCACGATATGAGTCACTCTAAGTGGCTGTGTTTACCAGGTGTATGCATAAGTTCTTTCCGGTTTGACTAAGAGGTGGCGCCAGTGAAAAGTACGCAGCGTATTAATTTGACACATATACCATTTTGTTCGTCTAACATAAAACTACAAACACACATAAGTTGAGTCTGCCAAGAACTGGCGTCTTTGCTTTATCGTTCAGTAATCATGTCGAGTTTTGTGCCTGAAAAAGAACATTTGCGGCACGCATTGCTTTACTTATTTCATCAAAAGAAAAAGGCTGTCGAAAGTCATCGTTTGTTGGTAGAAACATATGGTGAACACGCTCCATCGATTAGAACATGTGAGACATGGTTTCGACAATTTAAAAGTGGTGATTTCAATGTGAAAGACAGTGAGCGCTCTGGTAGACCACAAAAATGCGAAGACGAGCAGTTGCAGGAGTTATTGGATGATGACCCAACTCAAACTCAGCGGCAATTAGCAGAAGCATTACAAGTATCACAAGAAACAATCAGCAGACGTTTACGAGCAATGGGAAAGATCAAGAAACTCGGTAAATGGGTCCCACACAATTTGAATGAACGTCAAATGGAAAATCGCAAAGTCACTTGTGAAATGCTGCTTCAACGCTACGAAAGGAAATCCTTTTTGTATCGAATTGTGACGGGTGACGAAAAATGGATTTATTTTGAAAACCCAAAGCGGAAAAAATCATGGCTTTCACATGGCGAAGCCGGTCCATCAACACCAAGACCAAATCGCTTCGGCAAGAAGACCATGCTCTGTGTCTGCTGGGATCAGACCGGTATTGTGTATTATGAACTTTTGAAACCCGGAGAAACTGTTAATACACAACGCTGTCGCCAACAAATGATTAATTTAAACGACGCATTAATTGAAAGACGACCGGAATGGGCCAAAAGACATGGCAAAGTGATTTTGTTACACGACAATGCGCCGTCTCACACAGCAAAACAAGTGAAAGACACTATGAAATCGCTTGGATGGGACATCCTACCACACCCGCCGTACTCCCCAGACCTGGCACCATCTGACTATCACCTCTTCGCGTGAATGGGGCACGCGCTCGCAGAGCAGCACTTCAGCAATTTCGAGGAAGTTGGAAAATGGCTCGACGAATGGTTTGCCGCAAAAGACAAGCAGTTTTTCTGGCATGGTATTCATAAATTACCTGAAAGATGGACGAAATGTGTAGAAGCCGATGGCCAATATTTTGAATAAAAAAAAATTAATTTCCCTTGAAAATTACGTGTTCTTTTTGATCAAAAAACCGGAAAAAACTTATGCATACACCTAGTATATAAATATGCAGGCTTATCTCTTAGCAGTTTATGGCATCGGTTTCAGTCGTCCCAGAGCTCTTTCAAAGTACGTTTCGTTGGTGACAAAGTCTCTTTTAAAATTTTTTTCTGCACCGTTCAATATGGAGAGCCAAAAGAAGCATTTGCGGCACGTTATGCTTCATTGCTTTAAAAAAGGCAATATTGCAAAGTGCAATATACCTGTAAAAAGTGTTAACTTGAATAAATCGATTTTTTAAAGAAAGTGCGTATTTTCATTCACCCGTCAATTTGACGGGTGCCGTAGAGATAGGTATATAAGAAACGTCCGTAAACCTAATGTTAAATAACAAATATCGTGTATTCGTTTCGCACGAAAAAAAGGGAAGAAACTTATGAGACACCCTAATAGTTCGCAGTCTACGAGAATTTCTAACGCGCAGCCGTTCGAAGAAACGAGGGCACGATTCGGCAAAGAATAATTACGCGATCTCGCGATAAAACCGCGGACGTTTGCGCGAAACGATAACGCGCTGCCTCGACCGCCGAGTAATACGAACAGGGAAAAGAATAAATTGCGGCGCAACGATGATCAAAGACGCCGCGAATCGTTCGGACCACCCTGTCGGACGTTCGAGCGTAAAACGAACTGGCGCTGCTCGTTTCGTCGCAAGGCGTCCAACGATTTCGAGATTCCGCCCTGGTGGTCGAAAAACGATCGCAAAAGGGAGGTCAAAGTTGGCGCGGATCGGGACCCGGAAGCCTCGGAGGTGAACGGACGCGGGAAAGCGGCCGCGAGAGGCGTCTCGCGGCAAACAAAGCCCGACAAACTCGTTTGCAGCATCGAGGCGAGGCACGGAGCGGCGGCGGCGCAATCTGGGACACGAATTCCCGGCGGATCGACGATCCATCCATCGCGATCCGGTCTCTCGCGATCCTAAACCGTGCGCCGCACAGACCTACGCGCGTCGCCGATGCTTGAAAACCGGTCCTGCATAGTTCACCGCGGCACCGCTGCATCGCTGCATCGCTGCATCGCTGCGCCACCGCGAACCTGCCCGACCGCTGTGCATTATTCCGCTGACAAAAAGATCCGCCCGATGCGATCAAAAAATCAATCTCTTCGATCGCGAGCCGAGAATCCTTCGACTCTTACCCCCTCCTTCCGGCGCGTTCTCGTCGGGGAAGCGAAAGAGCGGTTTTTACCTGTAACAGAAAAAGAAAAACAAACGTCAGATCGATGTACCGGATTCGTTTCGTTGAAAAAGTTGCGCGAAGGAACACGGACGAAGCGGTTCCGATAGATTCGTCGGACTCGAAGACGTCGTCGCGTCGGCAAAGGAAATCCGCCGTTTCGAATTTCTTTCGAGTTTGCGAACCACCCTGTGCGAACCGACTCTGCCAATTTGTAGACTAAGGGAGAGGACTCGTCTCGGCGAAGAAAGCGCCGTCGTCGAGACCGCGAACAACTCTGTCGTCGAGCTCCGTCGACGAAAACGGATCGTCGGATGCGCGAGCAATTTCTCGGAACGGACGATCGGTTTCTTCGATGAAATATAGTTTTCGCAGATTGGTCGGCGAACGGGCGACGGGCGTCGACGTATCCGAGAACGTTCGATCATCCCTTTCGCGTCCGCGCAGACACAATAGGAGGGTGGGGATTCTCGTCGCGAAAGAGTCGCTCGCCTAAGAACGGCGCGCGTTACGGCTGATCCCTTTCGGTATCGGCTTAACGTTTCGAGGCCGAGATAATAGCGACGAGAAGAGGGTTTACATTCGCGATAACTTGGTATCCCGGCGTTGCAACTTGCCCGCTGGATTGTATTTCGAGAGGCTTACAACCCTGGCCCTCGACGAACGCATCGAATGTCTGCGCGCTGTAAAACAGCCTGGTCGAGAGCGCACGGAGATCCGTCGCGGAGGGTCGTTTAAACCCGTTACCGAACGACCTTTACACGTTCGACGTTCCCTCGGCGAACGTCGTCGCACCACAAAACGCCTTCTCTTCGAAAAGTACTCTTCGGAAACGCGACATAGGTCTGAGGAGGAAGGTGTTATGGAAAATAATTCACCGGTTTCCTCGACTCTTTTTATTTTACTATTGTGCGGGGACGGCTCGCGGAAGGTTGCGATACCGAAGAAGTACAAAACGTTGGTCGACTACTCACACGCGTGGCTTGGAAACAATAGAGAGCGAGGCCTAGCGTCTCCGCGCTATTTATTTGTCTCCTCCTTCTCGATTCATCGATGAATATCGATCGCGACGCTTCGCGAAGATTCCCGAGGAAATGTCGTTAATTAACGGTCGCCGCGTTTCGAAGAATCCCGAGTCTTTGATCGATGCCGCGGCTCGAATATCTGGGCCGGTGGTAGCGGCTGAGCCGCTACAGGTCGAAGAAAATTTTGAAATTAAGCTCGAGTCTTTGAAATATATTTTTGGAGGCGGTTCACTTCGACCGTTGTAGGCTCCGTTCGGTCGAATCGAAAGCTGCAAACCGAACGGTCGAACGACGATTTCGAGGATTCGGGTGAAAATAGACTCGGGGAAGCCTTGGTGGTGCGAGATCGCGTCGCTCGACGTCGAGAGACCGCGAGACGAGAGTTTTAAGAATTCTAGAAGCGAGCGGAAAGATGTTCTTTCCAAAAGGAATCGATTCGCAGCCGGCGATCAAACGGGGAAGAGCCAGCGGACAAATTCGAAGCGTCTACGCGCGGGTAGCGAAAATATCGGAGAAATCCTTGTTCCGCGCGAGAGAGAAGGAACCATCATAAAAGCCTTCAATCCACACAGTATTTTTATAACAGCAAAATGACCCATCTGGTATGCAGATGTTTCAGGTCCCAAAATTCGAGACAACGACGATTCCTCCGTAGC
>CM052098.1:924812-942504 GCA_028453745.1 Agapostemon virescens | reverse complement strand
GTTTGATTCCGTATCGCGATCGTTTCCATCGATAAAACGCGTCGGCGCGCGCGATCGGGCTTAATCGGTAACGATTCGTCGGCGATAAAGGAAATCTGGGATTCGATAATCGAAGTAAGATCAACGTTGGCGCCGGTCTGACCAATGCCGCTGTATTCCACTTCGACTTCTCGAAGTGAACTTCTTTGCGCCACGCTGCAGGGTCCTTCGAACGTTCCGCCGACGATATCGCGTCGATCGCGTCTTGTTGCGAACGGTTGTCGCGGAGCAGAGACGCTTCGAAGATTCGTCCGTGCCGCTCGAAGGGAAAACCGGGGAGGATTACTCGCGACGAAAGCTCTCGGAAAGAATCGTCTCGTCGGCTCGTTGGACAAGTCGTATTACGCTAAGGACAGCACGGTATGTCCGACCGACAGGCTGCCAAGGGAGAATCCCATGAATATCCGAGGCTGTTGACCGACAAGACGTCCTACAAGTTCTCCCCGTTGCGTTCCGTATCGCCACCGCTTTGCCCGAGACACTCGCGCGTCCTGGTCCTAGTTTAAACAAAAATGCTCGTCGAATCTCTTTTCTCCGCTCGCCCATCGTTTTCTTCTCTCAATCGTCGCGCGGCGATCGAGATTCTTCATTTTCGCCGAACGTTTTCCGTCTTTCTATGCCGTGAATTTCGATCTCGCGCATCTACCGGCTAGGGGATGACGGATCTAGGCCGTTTAGACGACGTCCGACTCGTAGCGCTCCAATTCGTTCGTTGTAACCGGCAACCAACGTTCCTCTCGCGCGGTCTCATCGAAATCGAGCGTCGCAGATCGTGGTTGCGCAAGAGTCGTAATCGACGGATTACGTTGCGTCTCCGCGATCGAGGATCGCGCGTAAGACGCGTTCAAGGGAGAAAGGAAAAGACCGTCTCTTTGGGAAGGACGCACCGGGAAAATTATAATTATACGAACGCGCTCCGTCCAATTAAACGCGCCAGGGACGGACCGCGCGTCCTCCGAAGAACGTGATCGTGGAATCCGATGGGCCCTACCCGCGATCGTCGCCGTTCGTCGATCGCGTGTCCCGTAGGGTTTCAGTTCGATCTTCGCGAGACAAGATCGTTCCTTCGCGGATAGTCTTTTTTGTTCGCTTCGGGCACGTCGGCCGCGAACGCGTTTCGCTCAGTCCGAGATAAATCACGAGCCGTCTCGGAGAATAAATGGACGATCATACTACTGAAATAGTTTCAACGATCGCCCGTCGACCGTTTGTCCGAGAAAAACTTGTTCTCGATTTTTTCAACGCATCCCACGGGGAAACGAAGCAAGGATCGATCGGCAAAAGCGTTTCAGACGTTCGAAGTGGCGCAAACGCGAAGGTCTATTTTAATTTGTCCTATTTTAACCGTTTCGCTCTCGAGCCTTCGAATCGATGCAGGCGATTCTCGTTCCGCGGAAAAACCCGCGGGCCGTTTGCGACTGGTTTAGACCAAATCTATTTCGATTCGTATCTTTGCAAGCAAGGAAACAAGGAAGACTGTAATCGCGGATCGTAGTCAGAGAAAAGTGGAGTTTCTTAGTTACGCACCCTCGGAGTACGGCACGAAGAAAAGGGGTTGCGCAACGATCGAAAATCTAATCGAAGCGATCCTTGCGCGACGCGACGGACGGAATGCGCGAACGTTCGACGTACGCCCCTTCGACGTGCACGCTCGCGGGTTACGTGAGCCACGGATCCCGCGTCGGAGTCGACCTACTGATTTAGCATTCGATTAATCAACTTGTCCGCGTTGTTGAAAGCAGCCGACGTATTCTACGTACGCGCAACCGATGTCTCCCATTTTTTCTTTCGTGTTTGCGTCGTCCGATGGAGGGAAACATTATATAATTAATAAACTGCAGGCTTCGCGGTAATTTTCATCGTCGCGGTAAACCGCGTTTTACGAGGCTGTACCGTCGGCCGTGTCCAATTACCAAAGCGAATCGATCGTCGAACCGATGCTCCTCGTAAACTCTAAACACGAATTTCGTTTAAATCGTTGACTCGTTGCTCCTTTACGGACGGCCGCCGTCTTAACTCCTTGCACTACGATTTTTAACTACCTTTTTTAACACTTAATCAACCGGCGATTATTTCAGAATTTCTGTAAGACCCATGATTGGGCCTGATTTATTGTGAATCAACAATGCATCCCCAATAATATTGTCTAATAATGTTGTTACAAATTCGAATGTAAAAATAGAATTTTAAGCTTCATTTTGATACAGCGCGAATATTGAAAAGACTATTAATAGGCTTCCGGTCGATAAAGTGTTAAGATTGGACCAAACATCTTGACTTTTTTCGAGCAATTAGTTGCATTGATTTAATAAATGATATACAAAATAAATTTTGTAAATATTGGAATTGATGTGAATTACATGACCAATAAAAAAGGAACTTTTTAAATATTTTTTATCTGAGCCGCGCACAAAACATTTTAAAGACGCATCTGGTAGATCTATGATAGTTATAAGCATGCAGAAAAATTCATTAAAATCGATCGACGTACACACGAGCTACGTGCCATCGAAAATGGTGAAAATCGCAATTTTTCACGATTCTTGATTAGTTTCTGCTTAACCCCTTGCACTACGATTGATTTTATTAATTACAATGACCAAGTTTTCTTTGCTGTCCATAATTTTCCAACAGGAGAAGAACATTTCTAGCTAGCATGTACATAGACATTTTCCAACGACTGCTTATTAACACATTGCTGACCGTGTCACGAGTGTTTTCGTGGCCAAGCGTTGGTAACCTGTCACGAGTAAACTCGTGATAAGCTTCTTTCCGCATCTTTCTTGTTTTCACGGCGCACTGTTGGAAATTTTGTAGTATAATTATTTGGTCTGCATACCTCGAGTTGTGTCTCGCTTATAAGACCGGAGAAGTTTCGTTCTTAGTTGTAAACAAAATTTCAACGATGACCAAACGCACCAATGTAGAACCTTTTACTGAAGTATACGCAGATGCTTTATCCGATTGAAATATCAAGAGTTGAATAATAAATAAAATTTATTCAAGTTTATTTATATTGTTTTACTTGCAGATCCGCTTTCAAAACAATAGCCGGGCACACGAGGTAAATTTTCAGAAAAGTTGCCGGTCAGCAATGTGTTAAAAACAACTCGGTACAATTTGATTTTGGGTTACGAAAAATTAACGACACACATATTTAGAAGATACTGTTCAAAATCTCGATCACGAGTCTGACTCGTTGTTGCAGTGCAAGGGGTTAAACGAAGAAACATCATTTTTACCGTTCGAAATGTCGAAGCTCTCGAAGAACAGGCGACAAATTTCGAACGGTTCGTCGACGCGATTTTTCCGATTTGGCGGATGGTCGATCGCGGAGGTGAGAGCATTTGCATAGAGCATTTGCAAACAAGGGGTCGCGCTATTCCTCGAAGCCGGCCTGTTTTCCAGCGGCCGTCAAGGTGCGCGACGGTCGGCTTTATCGATCTCGGATCGCTCCACGCGGATTCCTACCAATTAAATCGTCGCACTCGACCTTCGCGATTTTCCATGATCGCGCGCGGATCGTGTGGGGTGGTTTATGTAAGATACTGGTTTGCCGGCGTACCTGCGCGGTCCCGATAAATTCGCGCGACCTCTTTGCTCGCTCGATCGCTGTCCAGCATGGTGCAACAAGCGTTAGTCCTGCGACCGATCGGCCGGCTCTTTCCTCTTTTTTTTTTTTTCACGCCATTATTAATTATCCTGGCACGCAGTTTCGATCGGAATCGCCTCCGCAAATTCACCACGTAACAACTCGATTATTTTTTTCGTCTGTTCGGTAAACAGATCGCATTATCCCACTTAAAGATCTCTGCTGGGTGACGCAACGCGCGTTCTACGACTTTACTATTTTTTCTTTTTGCGCAATATCTTAATTACTGGATATATCGTGAAATTACCTTCGCCGGTTGATAAAATTAGCATCGAGAACGACCGGCGTTTCGCGCGGAATCGAATCGTGCGTTCGTATCGCTTCTTCGGACGACGATCTCGCCGAGTGGTCGAGCGATCTCGGAGACGTCCGTTTCATGCGCCAATTACGCGGCGGCGGGTGCGCGACGCTGTCTCGTAATTCAGCTAATTAATTTGCCGCGAACGGGGTTGCCGTTCCGATAAAGTTCGATAAACAATTTTTCTTCCCGCAATCTCGACCGAGCTCTTTGACCCTTGCTCGGCCGTGACTGGGTTCGCTTCGACCCGGTCACGCGGCTCGAATTAGACGCAATTTCTGGAAAATTGTCGTGGCCGGGAAGCGACGGTCGCGCGATCGCAGCGTCGCACAGCATCGCGGCCGCGGACCGTGTCGGACGGCAGAGGACCAAGAAGCGCGGAAAGCACGGCTTGCCGCACCGTGGAGGGGCACCGGAGACACGTTACTCCCCCTCGTTGCGCTTGTCCCCCCGTTTCGCCGATTTTTACCTGTGCATTTAGTGCGACTCGGCACACCGTTCGACCCGGTGCCAGTGTCTCGAGACTCTCTCGCGTCTCGTTGTTTTCTCACGGCGCGACAGGGCACGCCGTCTTCCGTCGCGTTTCTTTTCCGTTCGTTTTCGCTGGGCGTCGCCGGTTCGAGGAGCGCCGATCCTTTCGAACCGCTCGCGGGGTTCACCGATGACGTTGGCGACCCAGATCGGTCCTCGCGATCCGATTCTCGGGTCCCACTGGCCTCCGGAAGTCGAGTTCACCGTGTGTTTCTCCGTCTCGTCCACCGCGGGGATGCGCATAGATTCTCGAACGGTTTCTTCGACTCTGAAACGCCGTATATCGGACACGAGATTCCGTTCCGCTGTTCGTTTCGCGGTCTGGGCTAGGTCCTGTCGACCGAAGAGTCTCGCGTTCGCCTAAAATCGGCTTATCGATCAAATCGAAATACCATGACCCGGATAAAAGCGAAGGCGCGGTGAACGGAGGTGTCGCGCGTCGTTCCGGGTCGATCGACGAGCAACGAACCCGAAAGTCGGGGGGTGTCCGCCGACGTTTTCGATCGCGGTTCGTTCTCCGCCACCTGGACAGGGTCGCGCTTCCCGCTCGACGAGCGTTTCCAGAGTCTCTCCCAGGCGTCTCCATTTCAAAGAGGCATCGTCCGCGCGCTGCAGCGTGGCGCGGTTTGGCGCGCGGCTCGCCGGAGCGTCTCGAAACCGCGAGGACGCGCGAGCGCGAGCACGGAGTAGGAAAGGGATCGACAGCGGGAAAAAGTCGACGTAGGAAACGGAGGGGGAAACGTGTCGGATTATCCGTCGGTGGCCGATCGGACCTAGAAAGCGAGTTCTTCTAAGGTTTCCACTGGCGCTGGAAGAAGCCACGCCGTGGACTGCGGACCCGCCGTTAGAGAGAGAGACGCGAAACGCTTTGTACGCGCGCTTGTTTCCCGGCCCGTTCGGAAAAAGCGAGCAAAACCAACGAGGGAGAGTGTGTGCGAGAGAGGGAGAGGGAGAGAGAGAGAGTGAGAGAAAGAGAGAGAGAGAGAGAGAGAGAAAGGGAGCGTGAGAGCGAGAGAGGGAGAGAGAAAAAGAGAGATAGCTAGAGCGTGCCGGAAGGGGAAGCAAAAAGGAGAAGAACCAGCAGCAGAAGAAGAAGAAGAAGAAGAAGAAGAAGAAGAGAAGAGGGAAGGAAAAAGAAAGAAGAGCCAGCGGCGAAACGTGTTCTCTCCTTTCAACCCCCCGGGGGCAGGCTAGGTGGCGGTTGTCGCGCGAGGTCTCGCGAGGATGGATCGGAACGAGAGCGCAAACGAGGGTGGCAGTTCGCCGGACACGGTGATCGGCCGGTCCTCGTCCGAGGAGGAGCGGAGCAGGCACGGGCCCGTCGCTTCCAGCAAGTACGTCACCGTCGGCGAGAGCAGCTCCAGCCTGGACACCCTGACCGGCAGCACAGGGACCGCGAATCCTCCCGAGGACAAGAAGAAGGGCAGATTCGACGCGTTGAAGAGCAGTTTCCGCAAAGAGGGCGGCCTATTCAAGATCAAGAAGAAAAGCAGGCCCGGCGAGGACGCCGCCGCACCGACGGACCCGGATGCCGAAGAGAAAGGTTCATAAGGACGGTCCGTCGCCGTCCCAGTGATCATTTTTGCCCGCGTTTCTCCCGTTCGATCGGCGTTCTCGATCGCTCGTCGAGACGTTCGCGATGCGTCGTCGGTCCACGGGGACAGTGAGAAACGCGCGACGTCGCGAACGCGAACGCGAATCCCGTATCGCGGTTCGAAGAGATCTCCGTTTCGGTGTTTCCTCGTCAGAGTCCCGATTCAATCGCCCCGTTGTTTCGAACGCCGCGACGCTCGACCCGTGACCGATCGATCCCCTCGCGACCCAGAATCCGCCAAGAGATTCTTCGAGAGCCGAGGTCGTCTCAACGGCTCCCGGTTATCTCGATAATTGCCCGGCTCGTTCGTTACGATCGAATTCTCTCCCGTCGCGTCGTTTCGATCGTCTCGTTCTGTCGAGATCGAAGAACTTTGGAACTTTTTCTCCTATTCTTTCCAGACCTCGAGACCGTTCCCGATACCGTCCCCGATACCTTTCCCAAAGTCGCGCTCCTCGCAGACCTCCGCGACACGAGAGAGGACCCCCCGGCGCCTACGCTCCGATTTCGATGATTTCCGGATACGCGTTCCGAGCGGACGAACGGAAGAAGAGATCGCAAAATTTAGAATTTCATCGCGCAAAGATTTACTGGACGCGTACGCATCGAAATCGGAGAGCGGGCGACCGTTCCGCGGTATCGCCGGAAAAGAGTACCCCGAACGCGAGCCGATCCGCGCGAATTCTCTAGTCGATTCCTCTCTGCCGACACAGAGACGGGTCGCAAGAGGAGTCCGGAGGCGGAGGAGGACGACAAGAAGGATGTCGGCTCGGCCTCGACCTTGAAGAAGAAGAAGAAGAAGTCGCACTCGCTGGTGCGCAAGCTGAGCCTGAACAAGTTTCGTCTGTCGGCCGCGGAGCAGGAGCCGCGGCACACGCCCGAAGGTGGTGACAGCAGCCGGTCCCAGAGCCAATCGTCGCAGGAGTCGCCTAGCCTCTCGGACAGCCCGTCCAGGATCGCGAGGAAGGGGCAGGGGATCGAGAGACCGAGCCCGCGGGAAGCGAGCGAGGTCGGGCCACGTGACGACGCCGCCGTCGCCGTCGCCGTCGCTGCCAACGTGGAGAAGGGGGACGCCAGGAAACCGGAGAAGCTCGCGGAGAAATCGGTGACCACCGTCACCGTAGTGCAACGCAAGTCGCCGTCGCTGACCATCAGGACCATCTCGAAGACCGCGCGGCACGGTGAGCGATCCAGGAGACGACCGCCAGTCTCGCCTTCCAGCCTGCAGCTTCTCGCTCTTCTCTCATGATCGTACCCTGCGATCCTTACCGCCAAAGGTTCCTCCGTTTCACCGTACATTCGTTCCTTCGTTCCTTCGTTTCTCCGCTTCTCGCTCGAGTAGACGCTTCGGACTAGACCGTTTGCTTTCGGACAGCTTCGACCATCGGGACCTGTACCCTGTACCGGAACGTCGCGTCTCTTCTTCCGCTTCTCACCGCCGAGGTTTCGAGGTGGTGCACGTTCTTTTAGAATTGTCGCTTTTAATCGATCTGTCGAAGAATTCGAAACGCGAACGTTTGAAAAAGGAACGTGGACCGCGTTCGACGGCCTCGGTAATCGCGAACGAAAGAAGCGCGTGCCAGCCCCTCACGAAGCTCGACTACGATGCTCGGAAAACGTAGCGTAGATAATCTCGAAAGATCGCGGCTCGAAATCATTGGTCTTCTTCCTTTCTCTCTCTCTCTCTCTCTGTCTCCCTTGCTCTCCGTTCATCTTTAATCGCTCGGATCCGCACGCTAGACTAACGATGCTCCGTCGATCCCCGAGATCCGCGACTCGCTAAACGGCCGGCGTGTTCCGCGCAGATTCTCCGGAGCAGGAGAGGGACAGCAAGGACGAGTCCTCGCGGTGCAGCTCCACGTTGCCGTACGCGATCTCGAAATGGCCGGAGCAGCGACCCGGTAAATCGGGAGAGCCGAGCAGGAAGACGCGGTTGAGCGTGAAATCGGAATCGGAGTCCGGGATCCACGGGAAATCGTCGCCGAAGGAGGTCCGACGCAAGCTCTCGCTGCTCGAGGAGAAACGCGCGATCTTCCAGCGAAGGTTGTTCGAGACGACTCGCGACTCCGACTCCGGAGACACGGTGATCGCGGTCGACCTCGACGACGAGGATAGCCGGAAGTCGAAGCAGGAGACGCGCCGCGACGACACCACCAAGAAGAGGGCCAGGCACATCAGCGTGAAGAAATTCGACACGTTCTCGACGTTCGAGGGAACGTTCGACGAGGAGACCGGGGTCGGATATCTGGCCGGCATCGAGGAGGACTACACCGAGAGTTACGATCGCCAGAACGAGTATCCGCCCCATCCGGCAGCCATGGGACCCATGGCGGACGCACCGGAGAAGATCAAAGTGGTCAGCCAAGACAGCACGGTGAGCCTCGTCTCGATGCTTTCCGTTGTCTCCTCTTTGACCCACGAGTTTCTTCGATTCTTTTACGATCCATCGTCTCGCGGTTCTTTCCCGGTAGTTCGTTATCGTCGATTCGTTGTTGGGAGAGTAAATCGCGACGATCGCCGCTTTGGTCGTGAAAACTTTCGCGCGAAAATTCTCGTCTCTTTTCCCGGACGTCCGTGACGCATCGCGCAAATTCTAAAGTTTTGTACTTTCTAGAGGGCGCGGACGTTTCCGGAACAACGGTGTCCTCTTGTCCTAGATTTTTACGCGCTTTCTTCTCGCTTGGCCAGTTTCTTTGTTTCCCGTTTTACGCGCCGAACGAGGTGCCCGTACTTTGTCGCGGTCGGAGTCCCGGAGTGGCTTCGAAATCTCATTAAAGAAACGACCTAGATAAAACAAACATTCTCCAGTATTCCCTGTCGCGTAGCGCATCCTCCCGCTCGTACGTTGCATTCTCCGATTTCGTCCAGCACCGAGATCGAATCAACGCAAGGCGGAACTTGTCGCGAGTTCTCTAGGGACGTATGCGCGCGAATTCGAAGAGAACGCGTTACTTTTAAACGCGGATCGCGTAACAGCGGACACGCGACGACGTACCGCGGATTCCACGATTCAGGCGAGATCGAATCGCCAAGCGAAGAGGTTTTTGTTTCCAAGCCGTCGACTCTCCTACCGATAATTCGAACGCGATTATTCGTTGTTTCCTTTGTTCGAACGGAGGTAAACCTTTCGGGAGCCCTGTTCGTTCGATTCCCGTTTGCTTCTCTCGTCGAATCGGCCCTTAAGATCCCGTGGAAAGAAGGGAAGGACGAAGCAAACGGAGAACTCGACACCCGACCGCCGATTTTTCTCCGGATCCACTTGCTACTCGATCGCGAGTCCGGTTGCGCAACCGGGCGGCGGTTTGCTAGCCGTTCGCCGGCAGAATTTCAAAACCGTCGCGGGACGGTTGTAATTCCATGACGCAGAATCGATGGACGCGTTCTGCGGTGTCCCGGTTTGCGGTCCCCCGACCCCTTTCACGCCCTCGCTTTCGTTCCGCGAAGATTTTTCGCGACGCGACGACGAGTTTCGGGTTACCGTTCGCGCTCGCGCGTACGCCCGTGCTTCTCCCTTGTCCGCGAGAAGCTTAATTGGTCGACGTCTCGAGAGTAAAACGCGAGCCGAGCAACAACGCCCTCCGACTCGACTCGACGCGACTCGGCTCGGCCGGACTCGAGACGCTTATTGTTAGGGGACCGAAGAAGCGAGCCAAGTGCAACGTGCTCGGATCGTTACAGAGCCTAGGGGGCGGCGGCGGATCTTCGTCGGGGAGTACGACGTCGCGATAAAACAATAGAGCGAGCGCTCTCGCGGATAACAAACCGCTCCGAACGGAAACGCGCTTCGGTCGTCGCCCGAAGCTCCGTTCCACAGCCACCGATCGCATCCGGAAGAACAACGCAGAGGAAATTCATTTTTCTCGCCCATCTTCTGGGCCGAGTCTTCGGGCTTCCGTTGTCTCCGCGTTATCCGTTCGTTGCGGAAATAAACCGCTTCGCGACTGGATACGGTCGAACACCGAGATCGCTAAAATTTGTAAACAAGACATCGCACAAGTACTTTTTGCCGAACGTAATTTCTCGGACGAAGACGCGTTCCGACGATTACGCGTACAACAACAACGAAATGGACAGACCGCAACCGGAAGAACAACGCGGCGGAAATTCATTTTTCTCGCTCATCTTCTGGGCCGAGTCTTCGGACTTCCGTTGTTTCCCTGTTATTTGTTCATTGCGGAAATAAACCGCTTCGCGACTCGACACGGTCGAACACCGAAAAATTTGTAAACAAGAAACAGTTGTTATCGCTCGAACCTCGCGTTGCGACCGGTCCCACGATCGCATCGCACAATTATATTTTGCCGAACGTAATTTCTCGGACGAAGACGCGTTCCGACGATTACGCGTACAACAACAACGAAATGAACAGACCGCATCTGGAAGAACAACGTGGCGGAAATTCATTTTCCTCGCCCATCTTCTGGGCCGAGTCTTCGGGCTTCCGTTGTCCTCGTGTTATTTGTTCATTGCGGAAATAAACCGTTTCGCGACTCGACACGGTCGAACACCGAAAAATTTGTAAACAAGAAACAGTTGTTATCGCTCGACCCTCGCGCTGCGACCGGTCCCGCGATCGCATCGCACAATTGCTTTTTGTCGATCGTAATTTCTCGGACGAAGACGCGTTCCGACGATTACGCGTACAATAACAACGAAATGGAACGACGCTTGGTCTCGTACGCGGTCGGTGGTCGCGACTCCGACTCTGGATACCGCGGTGCGACGAGGGGTTGAGACGATCGCAGCCTAGATCGGAGAGTCAATAAAGCGCGATACTCTGTTTGCGAGCATTCGAAATCGAAGCTGTCCCGTCGGAGGGAGATTACATTGTGCCCGGCGATCGTTAGAAACGGACCGTTATTCGCGTGCGTCACCGTGGACGATCGTCGCTATTCGTCGGACGCAAATCGCGCGTATGGTGCCCCAAAGCCGACGATCGACTTGTTTGCTTGGATTCCCGATCGATCCCTCCGCGTGAGTCATTTCTCTGGTGTGCGTCACCGGGCTCGGATCCAGGGATCGATCGGCGTCGATCCGCACATTTCGTCCGAAACCATGGAGACCGAGGGCAACTTCTGGAAGAACTTCGAGCTGAACTTCGACAAGCTGAAGGTCTATCCGAAAAAGTGGACGCGGTGCAGGGTTCGTTCGCCAGTCTCCTCTTTTCTCTCGGACGGGTTCCTCGGATTTTCCAGCCCTCGTGCGCGACTCCGTCCGAATTCGATTCGAATCCGTCAAACTGCTCGCAGTTCGGAAAATTCGGGTGAAACGCGATACTGGCGACGAATGCGACGAAATCTCAGGAATTTCAATTGGAAATCGTGCCCGATCGACGAAGCTCGACTTGCGAATCGAATTGATCGCGGTTTCGCTGGTTTCTCGCGACGAGATCGAGATATCGCGCCGAAGGAGATTCGATCGAGTGGAAAAATCGAGTGTGAATCGGATTACGTCGCGGTTGGCGCGAGTGCTCACAATTTTCCGTGATCGATTGGTTTCCCCGCGACTTTTGTCAACGGTAATCGTCGTTGTGCCTCTTCGGGGCGCGATAAGATAACCGGCGGGGGCCCCGTACGAGAACTGCGAGCACGCGGAATCGCTGCACTCGCGCGCGGCTCGAGCTTCTCGACAAACAAGCCCCAACAACTGATAATTCCGGTACCCGTGGTACACATTTAGAAATTTAGAGCGCATCAATTAGATAAACCGAGCGACGAACACGTTCGCGAGACGCGTTTCTCGTTCGATCAAGTGAAACCGGAAAGTAGTAGCCAACCGTTGAGATTCGTCGCTAAAACCGTCGGTTCGAGTCGTCCATGGTATCGTTGTGTCGTTGCTCCGCGAACGTTGATCGGTCGTCGAGGAATCCGAAAGATCACGCTTTCCGTTTGTCTTGTTGCAGTCGTCGCAGAACAATGCACCGAATGCCGGAGTAGGCGAGAAACGCGAGCATCTGTACAAGATCCTGGTGATCGGCGAGCTCGGAGCTGGGAAGACGTCCATCATCAAGAGATACGTGCACCAGTTCTTCTCGCAACACTACCGTGCGACGATCGGCGTCGATTTCGCCCTGAAAGTCCTCAACTGGGATCCTCACACCATCATCAGACTGCAACTATGGGACATCGCAGGTCAGAAATTCCGTAAAGGCTGCGCGAACTTTTCTTTTTTACTCGAAACGCGTAAAATGTTTGAAGAAATTTAACCCTTAACGGTCCGGAAGTATTTCAAGTTTACTTCCCACCAGGTCCAGCTATTTTTCATACGAAGAGAAGCTGTAAAACATTTTTACATCAAGTATAGAAAAAGAAATATTTTTATTTTAGTGAAAATTTATTAACACGTTGAAGGCCACGCGAATTTTGCATGCTTCGAACAAGTTTCATTTGTTTCATGTATAGAAATGATGATTTTTCATACGGAGGGAAGCTGTAAAACATTTTTAAATCAAGTATAGAAAAAGAAATATTTTTATTTTAGTGAAAATTTATTAACACGTTGAAGGCCACGCGAATTTTGCATGCTTCGAACAAGTTTCATTTGTTTCATGTATAGAAATGAACAGCGTTATTGAATAAAATTGTAAGTTACTAAAAACTACAGTTTCCACCTCGTACTATAACCTGGTTAATTTTGGCAGTACTGCGTTAATGTTCAATGCTGTTAATTTATTGATAACCGTTCTTAAACGATGTAACGGTGCCGGTCACCGGTGACCCCTATGGCATTCAACGTGTTAATATATATAGAGAGTAATAATATGATTTAAATTTGATATTCTTTTAGAGTAAGTAAAAGTGCAATGCCGCTTATATGGCGGCATTGGTCCGTTAAGGGTTAAAGCGAAAGACCAGCAACGACAAAGTTCGTTCGGGCGAGCGATGCGGACAATCGATGAGCCGTGTTTCGGGGATGTTTCAGGTCAGGAGAGGTTCGGCAATATGACCAGAGTGTACTACAAGGAGGCCGTAGGCGCGTTCATAGTGTTCGACGTGACGCGGAGCGCGACTCTCGATGCCGTGGTGAAATGGAAACAGGATCTGGACTCGAAAGTGCAGCTACCCGACGGCTCCCCGATACCCTGCGTTCTCCTGGCTAACAAGTGCGACCAGCAGCGGGAGGGTCTGGTCAACTCGCCCCAAAAGATGGAAGAGTATTGCAAGGAGAAGAACTTTGCCGGATGGTTCGAGACTTCGGCGAAGGAGAACATCAACATCGAAGAAGCGGCGAGATTCCTCGTCAGTAAAGTGAGTGCTGTCGCTGCTGCCACTGGCTCTTTGGAAAAATATCGAAGCTGTATCCGGTGCAAGTTATTTGCATCGCGATTAATACCGGCCTGTCGCGTTCCCGGGATTTGTCTGTGACGTCGTCTCGCGGGCGGCGATCGTCTTAACGGCGCAGGTTTCGCTTCGCGGGAGATAATTCCTGACTCTGCCACCTGTGTGACGACAGCACGGACGAGGTCGATCGTCGATTCTATTTCGGAGAACGCGCTCGAATCGGATCAGCTCTCGAGAGCCGCGCCCGAACCCGCTGTACTGAAATCGTACGTTTCAATTCCAGATACTGCAGAACGATCAGCTGATGAAGGGCAACGGTTCGCAGTACCAAACCGACGGAGAGCGATTCGCGTTGAACCAGTCGCCGACGAGCACGAAAAAGTCGTGCTCCTGCTGACGAATCGGCAAGCCACCGATAGCAGCAGGATCCGAACGGTCCGACATCGTCATCCCTTCGTCGTCGTCGTCGTCGTCGTCTTCGTATCGCCGTCGGTGCCACGACGCTTGCGAGCTGCTTCGTTCCGTTCGGTCCTCGCCTCGGCTAGCGCGTCTCGTCTCGATCGAATCCTCGAGGCGACGGGATCGGCTGTCCCGAAATCTGCTCGTCGATCCGTTGGTCGTTGTCTTTCCTTCGAGGACGTTTCTCTCGGCCCTTTGTACATACCCGCTGCGCGGAACTCGAGCCACGGGCTCAGGGTCAGCCTTGGACACTGAACCGGACGGCGGAAAGTCGCGTACGCGAGTTCGATGCAGCTTGCCGCGCGAAAACGATGTCCGTAACGCGCGCGTAACAGCGATCAAGGGCCAGTGGGAGGAGCCGATACCCTCCACCGCTCCGAGGCGGTCGTCGTTGGTCCGCGGCCAAGGTCAACGGGTTTTTGTCCCGTGGCTCCTCCCGCGATATCGAAATAAGATCCAAGAGGGAGGAGCGTGCGAAAAAGCCTCCTCGACGAGGTCCGGCGACGGTGCGCGCGTACCGCGAGAAAAGGCTGCACGGACGCGAGACAACTAACGATCTTTTTTAAATTTAGAAATTAACGCGCTGCTCTAACAACTACTATCCGCGATTTCCCCTCTACTCCTCCGGAACGTTCTTCCGCGTCGAACGAAAGCACGAACAATGGTACGCGATTCCGGTGTCGGAGGAGACACGACGTGTTCCGATCGCTGCGACGTTCCTCCCCTTCCAGAGCAAAGAAAGACTCTTTTGTACTTCGAGTCCCCGCTACCATCGTTCCGTTTCTACGTCGAGTTCGATTCCCGACGGAGATCCGACTTCACGCGGACGATTCCATACGCGATCGCGGAACGCTTCGACTTTTTCTATTGTTCGCGCGTCGAAAGTCAGACGAATAAAGGACAGAACGACGAAACGGTAGAGTTAACAGGTAGTCGACTATCGATCGCGTACGTTACTAATAAATCTAGGTTACGCAACTAAGCTCGAACGAACGGAATCCGTCCGTACGACGGTGCAATCGCTACTCGTCGGTAGCTGTGACTACTCAACGACAGAACCCTTTTGTACTCGACAATCCGGCCAAAACCGATCGCCGATCGCCGACGAACCGCGTTTCCGCTCCTCGAGCGTAGAACCCGGGCACGCAAGCTCGGTCACATTTACTAACTCGTAAGTTCACGAACGTTAACGCTTCGCGGTGCCACGTATCCCGTGTCTTCGAAATTGTCTATAGGTATTATACATGCATATATTTATATATATATATATATAATGTAATTATACCTAAGTCACATATTATATATATATACATATATAATTTATAGTAAATTACTCGAAAGTCAATATATTATTGAACCGCAAAGCAACGAACGTTCCTTTGCCTGTATCCTCGAATCGCACCGACAACCTTCAAAACATCCTTGGGGGGTGGAGTCTGTCAACTCCCGAGGCTCCGCCCTCTCGTTCTCATCGAATACCGCTCCTTTGAATTTCCCATGAATAATAATAATAATCTTAATAACAACGACAATAATAATTAATCGATCAGCGAGCAAATTAACGCAACGCGCGTCGCGCGGTTTGCGAGTAGGCGAAAGAATGGGTGTTGCTGATGTTTTGCTCGTATTGTCGTACTTTATTTAAATGTCACAATGACGGAGAAACATTGCGTAAATTTTCTAGCGATCGTAGAGTCAGTAGACAGCTTCCTTGCGACTTCGATGGCGAATGATGAGGAAACCGGCGAAATGACTGATCGCGAATATCGCCAGTAGACCGATCAGATCCGTGGTGTAGTTGCTCGGTAGGTAACCGTACTTCTCGAGGACGCCGAGGCCGCTGGATATGCAGGGCTCTTCGGGATCCGGTGAGCAATCTTCGAGGACACAGAAACAGAGCGATGAAAGACTGGCGCGGCAAGCGTACCTCTTAAACTTGGACGGACTAGCGCAACGTACTTATGCGATCGATCAGCAACCACTGAGTCAAAGAGACCGCCTCCAGACCGTAGTAGAACTGGGACAGGTACTTTAACCATGCGATACCCGGTGCCAGGTGCCTGTCGAGCACAAGCGCGTTATTCGTCGAGAGCGTTACGATCGCCCCGGTATCGAGGGAAATTTCAAACGCCTCTTACCCAAGATGCAGATAGATTCCGCAGAACATCAGGCCTAGGAAGTCCAGCGGCACGGAGAACAGGGATGCCGTGTCCACCGATTTGAACGACGCCGATAACAACAGACCTGTTCGCGATGAAAAATTTTGTCATATTTGCGGAGGGTACGGTAACGCTTTGAAACGTGCGCGCGTTGTACAGGAGACTGCAAAGCGGTATCGTCTGTGAAGAACGTCGCGAGGTCGTGCAAGGTCGAACGCGACAAGAAAATTGTTCAGAGTCCTGCCCCGCGACCTTCGCCGATTATTGTTAAACGGTTGCGATGGGAAACTAAGAAGCGTTACGGTAGTTTGCCTTGTCCTCACCGAGAGCGGACGCGGAAATGGCGCAGATTACTACTGGCAGCGCGAAGTAGACGAGTCCTAAGAATCCGCCGTTCAGTCCAGTGATAGCGAATATTAGAATGGAGTAGAGCATCGGCTGAAATATCGCTCCGGGTATCTAGAAACGTTAGTGCAAACTATGTAGCATGACGATTCGACGGCTATCGGGTAAGCTGTATGTAATATTATCGGCTGCTACAGTCCGCGACAATAGAATAGCACACCTTCTAAATTTCGTAGTATTTTAAAAATAGAACAGAAATGAGAGCGTTCAATCCATATGCTTCTTGAGTTACTTCCTTTATATCCATCTTAGTAACTTTGACACGTAAACACTGCCCCTAAATTCTTAGAATCGTTGTTTTGGTAGATTTCATGAAAACGTAATCCGACAAAATAATAGCACACATGCTACACTCTCGCTTCTCAGTTGAACACGAGCAAAGGAAGGTGGCTAAGTATTTGATATACAGGGTGTCCCACGCAACTGGAACAGGCTGTACCTCCTAAATGGTTGAGAATAGAAGAAAATGTTGTAAGTAGAAGTTAAATGGTATTAGACGGTGCATAATATGCAACTAATTTTATGCACTTTTGTGCATCGGTGCATCAGAAAAATGCAACTGCATATTTTTTTTAAATAGAAACCTATATTTTTGACTGCACCAATCGATGCAGTTTCTTGTGCTCTACATAAAAGTACTAACATACTTATGCCCTAAACTTATTCGTTAAGAAGTTATCGAAGCTAAAAGTTCTCTGAATTATTTCGGTTTCTCGGCAAGTGTTCCGGAGTACCTACGTTACAACAAGTGTTCAAACGGTCCTCCATTGAAGTCCAAACATTTTTCCATCCGCTTCTTGACGTTACGCAACACATTCCTGATGTCTCTTCCTGCATCCCTTATTAGTCAAAAATATAGGTTTCTATTTAAAAAAAAATATGCAGTTGCATTTTTCTGATGCACCGATGCACAAAAGTGCATAAAATTAGTTGCATATTATGCACCGCCTGATACCATTTAACTTCTACTTATAACATTTTCTTCTATTCTCAACCATTTAGGAGGTACAGCCTGTTCCAGTTGCGTGGGACACCCTGTATAGTGTGGTCAATTATTGCGGAAAACTTCTAAAAAAATGGGTCGTGGAAAGAAGTTAACAGATAGTGAAATGAAAACAATTATGACAGTATCTAAAGAAAATGTTTCTATTTCAAAGATTGCGAAAGTAATTCATAGAAACCGGAAGGTTGTCATGAATTATTTGAAAAACCCCGAGAAATACGGTAATACAAAACGTCCTGGACGACCTGCGGCACTATCAGCACGAGAGAAAC
>CM052098.1:899970-910285 GCA_028453745.1 Agapostemon virescens | reverse complement strand
CGTAATTTTCGGATACAAGAAAATTCGTATTCTTCGTAAACCCTGCGAATTTGCGATGAAGATCCACCCCGCCCGAAATTGATAATCGGTGATTCGCGCACGCATCGACGGCGGAAGATTACGCGCAAAACGATGCAACTTTGTTCAATGGGATCAATTTCAAATGTAAATTCGCCCGGTATCGAAGTCGAAGATCGCGACGCGACGGAAGGATCTTTCGAAGAGCAAGAGGGACGAAGATCGAGAGGCTCGTCGCGATCCGGCGGGTTTCGCGTCGCATAAATATGCATCGGTCGCGTCTGCGGCGCTTTAGTTGCTTGTTGCACCGCTCTTCCTCCTCCTCCACCTCGATTCTGCTATTTTTATTAGTTCTTTTATTTTGCTCTTCCGAGCGCCGCCACGGGGATTATTCGTAGCCGAATGCCCGCGATCGTTTCGCTTTCCGATGTTCCTGATTTAAATCGACAATGAAATCAGATAAATCCCGGGCAACTATCGATCCGGCGGCCGCGTTGCATTCTAATTACGCGCCATTCCCATTGTCCAGCCGCTTCCCCAATTTTCTACTCCGTTCTTGCCTTTCTCGCCCCGTCGGCGCCGCTCCTCGATGCGGGAAACCGAAAACTCGTTCCCGGTCCTCGACCGAAACTCCACCGAGCGCTTCGGCAAGCATTTTATTTCGTTAAGCTCTACCGAGAGCACCGGTGTCGGCTAATGCGCGTTACCTACCGTAGCAGCGGGTGCATCGCGAACTATGCAATCGAGTTTACTCGGATTTCGCGTGATCTCGATTATCGCGTACGCTCGAATGAGCCAAGCGGCGCGTGCAACTTTGATCGATGCCTTGTTTTACGCTGAATCGAGAACAACGTCTTTATCCTTTGAATCGATCGATGTTAAAAGAGCCGTTGGTCGAGCATCGGTGGACGCGCTGCAACAAAGTAATAAAGAATCCCTTCGAACTTCGAGGAACGCGTTTTCATCGTTTCTACGCAGCTTCGTACCGCGTCGATTGCGTCTTGCACGGAGGAGAAGATTTACAAAATATCATGCATTTAGAGAGTATGCTGTTACAATGTATGGTGTGTGGTGGTGTGCGTCACCGCGAGACGACGATCTGTAGCCGAGGCGTCGATTCAGATGCCGGCGCAGCTTAATTAATCATCTTGTTTTGTTGAATAAAGTTCCTTTTAATTTACTGAAATTGATCATCTCCTTTGACATTTACGATTTCAATAATCGCGCTGATAATTTGCGTTAATAAACACCCGAAGAGACGTCGTCGCGGACTACTTCGGCAGACGCGAGATTCGAGGTACCTCGAACGTATTTCGTTCGTTCGATGTCGCGTCTGCGATTCGAACGCGCTTATATGCATTTTTACGATTTCGAGTATCGCGAAGCGGTGGCTCGCGTTTCGACTTTTAAAACTAATTCCCGTCGAATGGCTCGTCGTTTCCTTGGAAGCATCTCGATTTCAGCCGGACGCGAAGCGCATCGTTCGAAGCCGAAGCGCGGCAATAACGATCGACGATAGCGATCGCGGTAGGGTATGGTGTTTGGTGCCCCGGCAAATCCTATCGTTTGTTTACAGTCTCCTCTCGGTCAATGCTCGAGAGCTCGGTTTATTTCGGTGTAGGAATCGCAGAGCTAGGCGGCGTCGGGATCTCTCGGTCGGAATTTAGAATGGAATACATTAGCCGGTGGCACGTAGTAACCCCCATTGACGCGTAATGTCATTCAAAATTCCGAACAGTCGTCGCCGTCGTCCCGTGTTTACGCGGCGAGACGGAGAGAGCGAGAGAGATACCGACAGACGGACAGAATAGGACAGAGAAGAGACAGACGGACAAAGAGAGAGAGAGAGATGGAGATCGATTATACAGCAACGTCCTCGAGCGTCGACGGCTCCGGTCTCTCGCTCGACACCGATTTGCATTCTAATTTCCAAACAAAGAGCCCCCGATTCGGCTTGTACACCGTTCACAAATTAATTATTAATAAACGAGCAAATACGCGGCGAGCGCGCGTCCAATCGTCCGCCAGTGGAAAATTGATATACACAAAGATGGCGGCAGGGGAGATAGCGAAAGAGAGGGAGAGAGAGGGAGAGGAAGAGCAAGAGAGAGTCCGCCGCGCAGATTTTAATTAACCGAATCCAAACACGTTCGGGCGCGAAATGAACATTTTTGCGATATCCGCGAGAACGAACGTCGCCCGTGTCCCGCGGCGCCGCTCGTAAGCCACTTTTTCTCATGAACGAACTCGCGCGCAATTATTTCGGGATAATCGCGAGATAGCCGCGCGTCGAGTCGCTGGGACACCCGAAAATAATTAGAGGATCGCCGGCAACCGAGCGGGCACGTCGTCGCGGCCGAATCGAATCCGCCGAGCGGTTTTCCCTCGCCGAATTCCACGCGAGAGCGATCGAAACGGAAGCACCGCGATTTCACGCGATCCCGAACAAGAATCGGAAAACGCGAAACGAAGTCTTCGGTTTTTTGGGAGGACCGCGAGCGGCTACGTCGAACCGACGGAAATTCGATACCCTCGACAATGTTGCTCGGAAAAAACATATCGCTCGATTCCTCTCGATGATTCGTCCTCGCCGCCCAGCACGGCTGCGCTTTGTTTCGAAATTTCATCCACCGGGTTTTTCGCATCGTCCGCCAGAAACTATGGGACTCTGCCGGCAATACGGTCACCGGATTCTTTGCTTCGAAACGGCGTCGATTTTTGCGTCCGCGCAAACTGACATTTTTTTCTTAAAAAATAGTTTTAAAAGTACGATTTCGCTCCGCCGCGGCAGCGCGTTTCTCGAAAAACAGCGACGAGCGAACGTTGTCTCGAATAATGGCTGCGAATCGGCGCGAGTGGATTTCGAGTTTGTCGAAATCGGATGGTTTTCGGAGAACGGATAGAAAGAAAAGCGGGAACGCGAGCTTGGTAATTCCGATCGACCGCGCGGCTCGTAATAAAGATAGATACTCGAAGAGTTTTCTTGGTTCGACGGAACAGGGTCGGGTGAGAGAGGCTTCCCAGCAGCCATTCTCAGCATTCTGCCGGCCGTTTATTTTGGCACGAACACGACGTCGGAATTTCGCGGAATTATTTATCGGCCCGTGTTGCGAAGATTCACCGTTCCCTCGTTAATATATTCCCGCATCGTGATCGTTTCAACGTCCGCCGCCGCTCCGCAACGTTCGCTAACAAATTGTCCAAGCCATAAATGTAGGTATATCCGCAATAGGTATTTAGAATGTTCTCCGCATTTTGCTCCGTGTTTCATTATTTATTTCCCGCCGTTCGTAAATCCGCGTTTCCATGGAAAATTCCCCGGCAGAGGTTCTCGGCGCGGCCGCCTCGCTTTTTGTCGATTCCGCCTGAACGAAACGCGTCATCGATACTAGATACATCGATGCTTTTTCGATCGCTCGCGGAGAAGCGAACCGAGAACCGCTGCCGCGACCGATTAATCTTACCATTCGTTAAAAATGTTTTAACGGTTTTCAGCACGGATTGCTCTTTCGGCCAATGCGAAACGTTTCGATGGAAACGCGCCCCGAGCTGCGTAATTATTGTTTCGATAATTCATCGTTCGAACGTTCGAATACGATCGTCGACGCAACGAACGCGCGTTTCCCAGACGTTCCTTTTCGTCGTCTGCGAGAGGTTCTCGCGTGGTCCAGGCTTCTGCGTCGTCGAAGAGGAAACGAAATGATTACGGTACGATCGACGCTATGCAACGGAAGCGGCATCCGCGAGCTGGAATTCGCGGAAAACTTCAGGAATCGAGACCGGCCGGCTGGAATTCATTACGGAAACGCAAATAATCAACGAAACGACCGAAGCGATTCGACGCTAGGAGCCGGTTATTATTCGCGCCGGAATCCATTAATTCGGAACGTTCGCTGTGCTCGATGGGTTTCTAGCTACGGGAGCGACGATCCGTTTTTCTTTCGGAAATAATTTCCTGGCCAACGCGAAACGACGGTCGTCTCGCGTTTTCCACGCGTTTGACCTCTGCGACGAACGAGAACGACTTCGAGCAACACCGATCGGTGGTTACGTCGTTTCCTTCGAGAGAAAGCAAAAATCTGGATCCGCCGTTTTCGTTTGGCAGAACCCGCGCGTCGATCCGCGAATCCCTCGAGCTCGATCCTACGCGACGAGGGCAAATATTTCCATCGAAACGTCGATGTACGCGTTCGAGTTTTTGGTAGACGACCCGAGAGAAGACTGCGCAGAGGCCGAGCTCGAATTTAAGCCCGACGTGTAATCGGTAATCGGATTACGTTTCGCGCGAGTCCGTCGGAAAATGCGAAACATCGTCGAATTATTATGTATTCGAATACCTCGTTAAGGAAGTCCGACGGTGGCCAAGGGATCGTGCTTCTACGTCGAACGACCGATTACCAAACAAAATGGCTACAACGCACTGTCGCAGGAGGCACGACGCGGTTGCGCAAACGAGCAGATTGCGATTTCGTTATTGTCGGTTACGTAAGGAATCCGCGGGTGATACGATACGATACGATACGCATATTTATAAGTTGTCCGTTCTCCGGTTAAGGCGGCCGCCATCCTTCGTTCGCCTCGCTCATACAGAAGCTGGAACGCGACGCGCCGCGATTATCGGACCGCGGATATTTCATCGTCCGCGAGGGCGCGGGCTTAAAACTTCCCTCCCCGCTTTCGTTGTTTCGATCGGATTAAACGGCTCGCGATTGGAAAATGCGACTCGATGTAAACGCGCCTTAAACGATTTACGACCTCCCCGGTGGGAGGGGGAGCACCGTTTCTCTCCGTTCAACGGTTTCTCCGCTTTTTCCCAACGATCTGGAACAGGGCCGCGCGCAGATAGCGTCTCGATCGACGCGAGATCGAATTTGGAAACGGCGTCGGCGAATGGAAACCACCTATCGAATAATCGAGATCGATCGACGCGCGCCCGTCTCCGGAAAGTCGACGGAATGTTTTCGAAATCGGTTGGAAAAATGAGAAACGCGAAGATCGAGCGAAACGCGGTACCGGGAACGAGCGCGGGTTTAAATACCCTTTTACGAGTCAAATTGACCCGAATGCGGACCATTTGGATCCGCGGCAGTGTTTCCATTGTTTCGGGAAGGAATTTCGCATAAAATTTTACGAATGCTTTCAGCTGCACGCGTCCGTTACATTTACGCAGATGCGTGTGCGCGCAGGATCGAATAATTAAATAAGTTACCGAACGACTACAATTTCCAATGCGGAAACGAGAAACGACTCTGCGCAAACGTTGCCGCGTGGCTTCCGTGCAATTTAAACCTATAGGCGCTACTCGATTTGCTCGTAACTTTCGTTCGCTGGCCGACCGCTCTGTCGATCGGTGCTCGTCGTATCGGACGACGAAGCGACGACAAACGTTACGCTCGCTCCTCGCACGCGTTTCGATCGTCGGCCGAACGGAAGCGTATCGCCGAAAAAGAAACCGCGGAGAAGGGGTTAATTAACGAAGTGGAATTTTGAATTGACCGATCCGATCCGCAGTGGCCGTTTTTGTTGAGATAAAGCTCAATACTTTTACAATGTATAAAAACCTGGCACAGTTTAATTAATCTTGTTTTGTTTAACACTTTGACTGCCACGTTGGTCATATATGACCGGCCACGGTTTCTCCTGTAACGCCATGGTGGCCATTGCTGCCCGGAAACGCTTGATCTTCTTACAATTGTACAAACTGAATGAAAATTAAGTTTTAGTGCATTTTTAAAACCCTTTGCACTCGAATGGCGCCTCCAAGGTGCCACTAAAAATTGCTGTACTATTATTTAAACGACTTTTACATTGCTAGTTTTAATGTTCTAAGTACGAGCAATAGTAATTAATATCATATGTATGAAAGGAAATAAATTATGTACAATGGAGCTATTATAGTTGAACATATTGTATCGATTTTGGAATGGAATTGCTTCGAGTGCAAAGGGTTAACCCGAACAACTTTTACATAGCTAGGTTTGCAGTTGAGAAATCAATGAAAATGTTAAAGTTCTAAGTGCGACTCATAGTAATTAATTTTCGTATGAACGAAAGGAAATGAACTATCTACATTGCAGCTATTATAGACAAAAATATTGGTTCGATTTTGGAGTGGTATTGCTTCGAGTGCAAAGTGTTAATAAAGTTCCAATTCTTTACTGAAATTGACCATCTCCTTCAACAGTTTTTCGTGGACGAAACGCGAATTTGCGCGAATCGTAGCCGGTGGAAAGGAACGGGGTCATCGAGTCCCGGCTTCGGGCGAATTCTTGGGCACAACGTTGGCCAGCCTCGCGAATCTCGATCCCCTCGTCCACCCTCTGCTCCGTCCGGAGCCACCCTCTTTTGGCACGACCGATTTCTGCGTGTACCTCCGTGGAATACCGACGCGACAGGACAATACGGCCGGAGGACAATGGCTCCGAGGAAACAACGGCTTTTAGGGCTTCTTGCCGTCACGCTCGCCTCGACGGAATCCCACAATACTCTAATTACGGACGATCATCGATCAAGCCAGCCTTCGCGCTCGTTTCTTGCTCGACTCCGAGCAACTTGTCTCCTCGCGCGTAGCCTTTCGTTTAATCCCCCTTTTAACGCTTCGTCGACGAGAAGCCTGTCGACGGGCTGCTCTCGACGCTCGAGCGCGCCGCGTTCGATGACGGGACCTTATCAATGTCTTTTTTCTTTTTTCGACAATATTTGGGTCGGTGGAGAAGCGAGCGAGCGAACCGATACCGTTGCCTGCTGGTCCGATTCTGTGTCGAGCGTGGAACGAGAGCAGTCGAAACGGATACAAAGAATCGAATGCTGCCGTCGTGCCTGTGGAGGTCATATGAACGACATCGAATTCTGTTGGAATTTATTTCATAAATTTTATCTACAAAATAAATGTATTATTTCTTTACTAGGAAGGATCGAATAAACCGGCTGTTGAACCTATATATGCATACATTGTATATTTTCCGGGCATGGGACCCTCGATCTTCAACTGTTTATATTCGACCGTTCCTCCTCAGTATCGATCTCTAGTGTCGGTCTGTAGCAACGTTTCTTTCATAGAGTAAAGACGTGTCTCGCGACGTGCTTATTAGAGAACATTTGAAATATAATTTTTATTCTGTGCGTTATAAGAGAGTGACCTTTTATTATATATACACCCATTCCCAATAAATTCCACACATAATTCAATAAAAATGTAAAATGTGTACTAAATACAACTCTAATAAATTTCAGCGCGATATTTCAATTATTCTGTGTTTTTTTAAACTTAAAGTTGTTATATCCTTATTGAAAAACCCTTTATTATAGGTAAAAATATTGTCTCGATTTTGGGGTAGATTTGCCTCGAGTGCAAAGGGTTAACTAATGTTCGTAATAGAAAACCGGTACGCAACAGAAATGATTCTGGAAGAACATCCGTCGTTCGAGGATAAATTAACGCGAATCCTTGGCAACCCATTCATACCGTTCTACGGCAAATTGCTATCCCATCCGATTTTCCGCCGCGGAACGGATTTAAGGTCGACGAGTATCCGATGCGTCCCGACTCGCATCGAATGCGATCGTGACGCGAGCGAGCGAGCATCTAAATTTTAAGTAGCGGAAGAAGATCGATGGAGACAACGGCGATCGTTTCTATTCTCGGAACGGCGCGCAGGTGGAATCGTGCACGCAATATTCCCGATCTCGAGTACCCACCGATGGCTTTCCGACTCTTCGAACGAAATCATCGCGACCCACATACGGCGGACTCGTCGTGTTTTATCTTTGCCGCAGAAATTGCTAATATAACGCTGATTTACGCGGGTATAATGCGGTACAAACGAAGAGTAAACGCGGCGGTGCAGCTGTTAACGGGCGAACGAGCTTCTCCCCCGTGGAAAACGCGGGTCCGAGAAGCACCGTCGGATCACGGAAAAATCAACGAACCCCGCGGATGCCTGATATTATTCTCTCGTAGCTTGTTAATGCGTTTCCAAGTATCAATACGCTCAAGTTTACGTAAATAACAATCGTTATTAATTCCAGCGAATTGCGCACGAATGGACGACGAGGGTGCGAGGGAGAAGAACGGCGAGCGGGGCTCGATGCCCGATCGTTCGTTGTTCGCGCGCAATAATTAACTGAAATGAATTCAATTAATTTCCGCGGCGCGGCATTTCCCGTTCGACGGAATCGAGGCAGCGACGACGTCGACGGTGCGGCGTGCCAGCAAAAAAAGGAAAAAGAGCAGAAAAATGAAAAAATAAAAAGAGGAAGCGCCTTCCGCCTATCCACGATCGATAAATTTCGTTTGAAGAACAACAGCCGCCACCGCCGCGAAACTGGAACAACTTCCTATCGCGCGGTGCTTGTCCCGTTTTCGGCGGTTTTTTTCGAGCACCGATAAATACTTCGTCGAGGCGGGAAAGAGCGGCCCTCTTGTTTACCTTGTTCGGTATTCTTTTCGGCCACCGACACCGGCCGATCGATCCACAGGATTTTTGCTCGCTGCGGAAAAGCTGCCGCGCGCTTTCGTCGTCCCTTCGCCGCTCGTCTCGCGATCGATGCGCGTATCTCTTCGTCCGCGTATCGTTCGGCGGTTGCGCGTCGACAACGACGAGCACCGAATTTCGTTTCGGTCGACGAGAAATTTAAACGAAGTAAATGTTCTACGATACCCGCGCGACGTTCTCCGTCACCGGTCGCGGGACAACGAAGCCGCACCCGCGATCGCGATCGCGGATCCAACGAAATCTGGTAGCCGCAACCGTATTCTCGAGATCCGATAATCCGAAAACGCGGCGAGAGCGTATCCGTTCTCGGTGGGAGCGCAACAAAATCGAAACCGCAACTGCATTCTGCCGATAGAACAATCCCGAAGCCGCAACCGCACCGGGGAATGAAACAAAACTGGGACCGCAACCGCCATCGCTGATCCAACAACATCGGAGACACCGACCGCGATCGCGTTCGCTGATCTAACAAAATTTCGCTAATCCAACAACCCCGAAGCCGCAACCGCGCTCGCGAATCTAATAAAATCGAACGGTCCGCGTTTCCAGCCGAATTCGCGGTGACCCGATCGCTCGGAATACAACGGAGACGCTCCGATCGCATCGAGACGTCGTCGGAATACAACGAAACAACGGCGCTTCGTCAAAATCGGCTATCCGAAGCGCATCCTACCAACGCAGAGAGTCTCGCGCAAAGTTTCGCCGCATCGCCGGTTCCAAGGAACATCTTTATCGCGCGGTTCAAACGCACGAACGGGACAAAAGAGCGTTATTCGTTCGGAAAGTAGCGTACGCGATGAAAGACCGTTTCCCAGATTCGTTCGAAAGAAGCTTTCGGGTTCGGCTTCGAGTCTCTGAGAAACGTCGATGAAATTACGAAAGTTATCCCTTTTAACGGCGAAAACTCGCAAAGTCCGGCAACAGGCAACGTCGATCGACTCCTCCGTCCTGCTCGCGCGCGCGCGATTTTCGCGTCGACCCTTTGCGGTTCAAGCAATTTTAACTCGAAAATTAAGACGCTTCTTTCGACAGCGAACGTTCTTATTCCGTGGAATACTTTTTACATTTTGCACCCGTTTTCTCGCTTCGCCGGACGTATCTTTAACGATTCATGGAATACGGACAAACTCGGGGATGCGAACACCGTTTTGAAAAATGGTATTGCAGTTTTTGCAGTCTTTTCGAAACCGAATCTACTTGGATCTCTCCGCGCGGACACGCCTCTCGCATCCTACAATAACGATCGGCGTCCAAGCGTTCGTACCTGGCTCGACTCGGCCCACGAGTGGCACCGTTTCGTTGTTTTCCGACAAGTCTTAACGATTTGCCGGCCGCTCGTTTCTCGCATCGCCGTTACGCTGCCACCGGCGAGATTTACGCAGATTCTACTAACAGAAGCATCCGCGGAAAAAGATTTCGATGAAAGACGATCTGGTAAATTGGGAGGAAATAAAAGTTGCAACCAATGTTTCCTAATCGTCAAACGTTGGTCTGCAATAATGTGACTACATATACAAACTTTGGTACGAAGCATCATCGTTAACACTAGGTTTACGGGACCCGTCAATTTGACGGAATTCAAACTTTGCAATGAAATATCTCGAAAACCGCTGGATCGATTTCAACCGTTTTGCATCGTAAATTAATCATTTCTTCCAAAGAATTTATACACACAGTTTTATTTTCCTAAGCCTTCTACTTTTTGAGATTCATATGTGGTATACCTATCTCTACAGGACCCGTCAAATTCACGGGTACGCTTATCTCGAAAATAATCCTTATATTTTCGCTTCGTTCGCCAC
>CM052098.1:887187-899470 GCA_028453745.1 Agapostemon virescens | reverse complement strand
TCGCCATTGGAGTTTCCCGTGCGTGCGTGCGCGTGTGGTTTCCGGGACGCGTTCCTTTCGGTGCGAACGAACGAACGCATAGAAAAATGTCGCGAAACGCGAGACCGCGAGGACGTGGAGCGGAGTTAAGATTCTTGGATTCGGATCCAATATGAAAGATTCCGATCCCATTCGAATAGGCGGCGACGGGACTCTGCCGGTGAGAAACGCGTCGCATGCACAGACTGGATTTTCAATATATCCCGTGCATCCAACGAGGGCTGTACATACGGAACGGATAGTCCGATCAGTCGTCTTATCGCATCACGGAAACCATCTACCCTCGGTATCGACTCTTCGAAAATCTGCGAAGATTTCGAGGGAACGCGTTCCCCGTGGAAAAAATTATCGAACACGCCGGAGCTCCCATCGCTTTCGCCCGTTCATTCGCAACACCGTCGTCGGATCGAACGGAAAGATTTCTTTGCGAAGGGTGTCCGAACGTCGGAACAGCTTACGACTATGGCAGACGGATTCCTCCTCGACCAATGGCAGCGCCACGCTCGGTAGGACCGGTCGTACAGCCGCGAATCCGTGTATTTTTCGTTGATAACTCGAAAACGACTCGCGAATCGCCCGTTCCAATTTTCTTTAACCCTTTGCACTCCCAGAAATTCCATTCCAAGATCGAAACGATATTTTTAATTACAACAGCTCCGTTGTATATAGTTTATTTCCTTTCCCGCATATTGAATTAATGACTATTTTTGTATATAATACAAGTATACGTTACTAACATTTTCAACGATTTCTTGACTGCAAACGCAACGATGTAAAAATTTAGCGACGTCTTAGAAAACGCGTCTGCGTCCGATTTTCTATCGTAATCTATCGCAGCTGTTGCTTTAGCTGGACACCAGACTCCGCGCAGATTTTCATCGACAAAACATTGTTGTATTACGTTCCACGGATGCCGGAAATCCAGTTAACCGTTCGACGACATCGGCTTTTAATCACGTAACACCAGCAATCTAATAATTATCGATTTGCCACGAGGCAACCGAAGTAGCAGCTCGTTGAAACATCGATGCGATCTAACGGCGAAAAAGGTCCGAGACCTATAAATATTTAAGCGAACTCGTTCGTCTGCTTTTGCTGAAATAAATGAGATTTGGTGTAGCGAATCGTCTCTGCTCGGAGTCTCTATCTTCCGTCGAGTCTTGCTAATTCTAACATCGAGAGAGAGAGGAGGGGAGAGAGAGATTGTAGGAAATTCAGAGATTTAGTAATGCGGTTGAATTTCTGGGTAATTCGGCCAGAGAATTGGGGTAACATCGCCGAAAAGGATCCGAGGAACGAACGAAAATGGAGCGTTCGAGGATCCCTTTGAGGAAAGGAAACCGCTTCCGGACAAGGTTGCTGCAAAATCGTTAAAAATGATTCAACCGGAAAATTGACTAAGCCTTCGACCGGTCGAGGAAGTAGGAAGAAAAACGAAACGTTTTCGACCGTTTCGCGTAGGTTGTGGTATCGTAGCCACGCTGCTTTTCTTCGGAATTTACGATGTAAGAAAAGCGAATTCGCATAGGATGTCGCGTAGCGAAATCTTTGTAGAAATAATGCAGTCCGAAGAATTGTTGCCGGCTGCGAATTTCATTATTGTTATATTGGTCATAAAGAGCCAGATGTTCGATGAGCCGTTCGAGCGGAAAGCTCTGTTTATTATCGCAAGGCGCAGAGGCTCGGGCCCTAATTGTAATTAGCGACACTACGGGCAGTTAGAAATTGGTTCGTAAAATTCCGTTCTGGTGATATGACTTTAAAAGACGAACCGAGGACGGGACGTCCTTCCGACTTCGACGACAACCTTTTAACACGTTAAGCGCCACGCCGAATTTCTGTACCGTTCCGTTCAAGCCACGGTTACCCGTCAGGCTGGCCGCTCGCCGATGGACGAATCAGAGTATAAACAGTCGGGTAACATAACGCGCGCCGCGATAGCAGAACGAAAAATGTGTCGCCGCTTCGTAGGGATCGACGAAGCCTGCTTAAGGTGTTAAGCAGAGCTCTCAAAATGTAAGCTAGCATTTCAGGAGACTTCAGGAAGCTACCTTTTATCAACCACATTTTTCCCATTTTCGCCATTGATCGCCCCGAAAATTCAAAGTCGCGCCACGGCTGCAATTCGATTCCGATCGACCTGAAAATTGCCATACACTCTGACCGAGCGTCTAGAAACGTGTAGACAAAATTACAAAAGAATCGGAGACCTAAAGATTTTTCGCGATTTTAAGAAGGGGGTTACCTTCAATATTTAGCGATTTTGTGGCAATATTTGGCAAATCTTTGAAGTCGCGCCCCGACCAAACTATTAGAGCTATCGACATGAATCCAACGGGAAAATCTTCCTCAATCCTTCCTCTTTAAGAAGAGCCCTCATTTTCTAGTCTAGCGTTTCGTGGGACTTCAGGACGCTTCATTCTATCAACCCCATTTTTCCCATTTTCGCGATCTGGATCCTCCACATTTCAAAGTCGCGCCACGGCTGCAATTCGATTCCGATCGAGCTAAAATTTGACGTACACTCTGCCTACCCATCTAGAAACGTGTAGCCAAAATTACAAAAGAATCGGAGACCTAAAGATTTTTCGCGATTTTAAGAAGGGGTATACCTTCAATATTTAGCAATATTGTGGCAATATTTGGCAAATCTTTGAAGTCGCGCCCCGGCCAAACTATTAGAGCTATCGACATGAATCAAACGCGAAAATCTTCCTCAAACCTTCCTCTTTAAGAAAAGCTCCCACAATTTAGGTTAGCATTTCAGGGAAATCCAGGGAGCTTCGTTTTATCAACCCCAATTTTTCCCATTTTCGCCACTGATCGTCCCAAGATTTCAAAGTCGCGCCACGGCTGCAATTCGATTCCGATCGACCTAAAAATTGCCATACATTCTGACAGCGCGTCTAGAAACGTGTACACGAAATTACAAAAGAATCGGAGACCTAAAGATTTTTCGCGATTTTAAGAAGGGGGTTACCTTCAATATTTAGCGATTTTGTAGCAATATTTGGCAAATCTTTGAAGTCGTGTCCCGGCCAAACTATTAGAGCTATCGACATGAACCAAACGCGAAAATCTTCCTCGAACCGTCCTCTTTAAATATGTTGCTCAATATCGAGGCAAGCATTTCAAGGAAATCCTGGGGGCTTCGTTTTATCAACCCTAATTTTTCCCATTTTCGCGATTGATTACCCCGACATTTCAAAGTCGCGCCACGGCTGCAATTCGATTCCGATCGAGCTAAAATTTGGCATACACTCTGCCTGCTCATCTAGAAACGTGTAACCAAAATTACACAAGAATCGGAGACCTAAAGATTTTTCGCGATTTTAAGAAGGAGGTTAGCTTCAATATTTGGCAAATCTTTGAAGTCGTACCCCGGCCAAACTATTAGAGCTATCGACGTGAACCAAACGCGAAAATCTTCCCCAAACCTTCCTCTTTAAGAAGAGCTCTCAAAACCTAGGCTAGCATATCAGGGGACTTCAGGAAGCTACCTTTTATCAACCCCATTTTCCCATTTTCGCCATTGAACACCTCGAATAAAGTAAAGTTTAGAATAACACCCAACATCCGGTGAATAATCTTGATAATAATACAGTCCACTTCTTATCGTCGAAGTGCGGGTTTCACTATTGCTAGAAATAGAAAATCGTGCACGCAACATAGGATGGATGGACGAGTCGACGCGGGATCGCGAGATAATTGATAATTGATAATTGGAGGTATCGTGGAATATGTTGGAAAACGTTGAACATGATTGACGAGCCGCGTGCGATATAAATGTTCTTAAAGTCGACGCCCGAAGCTGTTTCGAATCACCGAAATCGTAGAACGCGTAACGCAGCGCGAAAAGTTAAACGGAGACACGAGTTTATCCGCGTATTCGGGATTCTGGTTGTGGGTGCGCGCACGAACGAAGAAACCTCGAAAAATCGCGGATCCCGGATGCTGGATGGTACAGTCCTGGCCAGATCCTCCCGTTTTATCTGTGCGATAGCTATATATAGCTGGCTGGAGCAGTGCCGTCTACAGTGCCGAGTCCGTACTACGTCAGTGCAGTCGCTACTTCGCTGAAAAGCATATCTCGCGGGCTATCTCGCGAAATTCCGTGGATTCTCGGGGTCGGTTTCGCGTCTGCTGCGCACTTTCCCGGAATCGGCCCCCCGGAACGTTCCCGTGAGTATCGTCCTGCGAACGCATCCCTCGAACCCGTTCGATCGCTAGGACGACGGTTCTCTCTCGCTGAATTTCGCTCGTCGACGCGTGTGTGCGTGCGCGTGTACGTCCGTCCATGCGTGCGTGTCTCTGCTGCGTGTGCGTGTGCGTGTGCGTGTGCGTGCGCGCGTACGTGCCTGCGTGCCAGAGTATGTGTCACCGCGATGGAATCGCAGAGGTGAAGCAGGGGTGGAAACTGGAGAGGGGAGGACAAGAGGATTTCGAGGACAACCTTGACCTTAGGGGTGGTAGGCCTCCGACAGAGGCAGGCAGGCCGTGTCGACGGAGAGATCGCGCGCGAATGAGAGACAGAGAGAGTGATGGATCGAGAGAGAAAGAGAGAGAGAGAGAGAACGTGTGTGTGCCTGTCTGTGTGTGTGTGTGTGCAAGCGAGCAAGCATCGGAGAAAGAGAGAGGAGCTTCGGTAAACTAGAGCGGTGACACTTTGGTGAACAGGGAGCGGAACGTGTGCGGGCGCGATGGAATACGCGAAAGTGGTCGATAACATCGCGCGCGCCCGCGCAATTCTTGCGTTTCTTCCGCGCGGACGAAAAACACCCGTCTCGGAACAGAGGAGTATTCTCTCCTCGAGGAGAGCCCGAGAGACTCGGTCCCGATCAGTAATCGGGAAAACGCTGGGCCAGGGTGTGCGCTGCCTGCCGTTGCGCTTCGGTGTCGTTGTTTCCCCTTTCGCGAGAGCACGCGCGCATCGTTCAGACGGATAGAGAGAAACAGGGAGAGAGAAGGAGAGAGAGAGAGAGAGCGAGAGAGAGAGTGTGCAAGAGAGTAAGAGAGAGAGAGGTACTCTACGACCACCTCCTGCCCGGGAGGACGAAATTCGTGTTATCGATCAGCTGCGAGGGACACGCTCTCGCCGAGCGATGCATTCGCACGCGCGATCCTGTGCGCCTGGTGCATCCTCGGCCGTTGCACCTGCAATCTCGTGGCTCTAGTCGCCGTTTCCTGCAGGACAGAGGTGCGTTACCGACGCAGGGTGTTCCGTAAGCTTAAAAAAGATCGGAAATCTCGGATGCCCGAGGCGATCATTGCAAAAACCATTTTCCTTTACGATTTCCCAATTCGAAGTCTCGCTTTTGAGTTATCGAGGAAAAGTGTGGGCCGATCGAAGCGCAGCTACAACGGACGCGTCTCGGCTCGGCCAACGGCAACGCCGCGCTCGACGAGTTCCGACGAGGGGGCGGAATCCGTTCGCTATAGCCGCGCTCCGATTGGTCCGTATTTTCCGTTGATAACTCGAGAACGAAGCGTCCAATCGCGAACCGGGAAAGGAAACCGAAGCTCGTACTCGCCTCGGGGATATCCCGTTAAAAATTTCTTCGAGCCTCGGGGGACGCTTTGCGAGCAAACCGGAGAAGCATGCTCCGAAGCGAAGACGCGCGACGACGTTCGAGGACGCTGCTCGAAAAGTCGCCTGGAAACGATGCCGCAGCGATTACGCCGATGCGACCCACGGAGGTCGTTGATCGGTAACTCGATCGGACGCTGGCATAACGAGATCCTCGAGCATCTTGCGCCGCATCTTGCGCCGCATCTTGCGCCGCATCCTTCGATCCGCCGGTTGCACGGACTTTCCAGATTCCCGGAGCCTAACCGGTAGCTCGCATTGAAAAGCACCCCGGCTCGAAACGGTCCTCGTTCGAGTACGAAATTGTTCCGGGCGACTGTAAATTGAAAAGGGAGCAGCTCGATGCAGTCCCGGCCTAGTTCCACGGCCAAAGTGCAATTTTCCTCTCGCGTTACGACACCGTTCGTCGAGCAAACTTCTCTCCTCCCTTCTCGCCGGCCCTCCGGATTCGCTATAGATTTTCGCTGTCTCGTGACCTCCGGGCGCAACCGGCGCGGCAACGAAACATGCAGTATTTTCGTAACACGGTTTTATTGCTGCGCGGACTTCTGGGTCAACCGGTGTTTACGTTACGCCACGAAGTTACCGAGCTGCGAAATTTTCCGAAGTTCGCCCTGCGCCAAGGTCGTGCTTCGCTCGATCGATGGGCCTTTCTTTTCGTTGCCGATCTCTCGGACACCGTCTCTGGAAGTCCGCGTGTCTCTTCGACTTCGGACAATCGCCTCCGAATCTTATTTAGCCTGCTTCTTTATTACGATACTCCTGCCGTTGTTCGACTGCTCCAAGCAGACTATTTTACGGTTAAAACCGAGCAAGAACGATCTCGTTTTGGAAAAATTGCCCAGTCGCGCGAGGTAATCCGGAACATTGTCGATTCGAACGCGGACCGTCGTCGTCGCAGCGTTTCTAATTGGAATGTGCAAGTTAATCGAACCGCGGCAGCCTGTACGCGTCGAATGTCAACTCTGATGCAGTTTCGCCGACAACGTATAAATCTGTGAATCTGCTCGGCGGTGGCGGGAGGATTAAACGAACGAAATATCGATCGTCGATCGTGGATCGTCGCGGGTAAAAAGACGATTCTCCGAGGAAACAGGCGGTGCGCATCCGCGATCGGGCCCCATTATGCGATCGAGTGCATATTATAGTTCGGCAGCGCAGCAGCGGTGGGACAACGGGGACGAGGAGAGCAGCGGCGCTCTTTCCAGGCCGGGCGTAACTGCCGTTCTGTAAACAGGAACGTGCCATATGGCGGCGCTGTAGAGGCGTGATTAGTTTCCTCTGGTTGAACGGTGAAATTTCGAGCTCGGGAACCTCGTCCAACGGACAACTGGTCCCTATTTGATTGTACAGCGTGTGTATAAACGGTGCACTCTGTGTGCGCCGTCCGCAGTCCGCAGCGTACGGTGTGCACACTCTGCTGCCGTCGCGCGATTGTCCGCGCACGCTGTTTCCGAGAGATACGCGACAAACTTCAATGGGATCTCTCGACGAATTACCGAATCCCGGAAAAAATACCGCAACTCTTTGCGAGCGCGTCGTTGATGCTCGGCCCTCGCAGGCCGACGAGGGGGCTCGAAAAAGGTTCAAAAGATTCGGGGTATCGAATAATCGTCGAGCGTCCACGGAAGACGACGCGAAAGTCCCGGCCCGGTTCCTCCGAGCGACGATCGATCAAATTTCAACGAGCCCGATTCGATCGAGCGACGAACGTGTCCAAGGTTTCCGTAGCAAGGTCTCTGCGGTGGTCGAAGTTCGAGTATAGTCGTGTCTCGGTCGGTCGATACGGAGACAATCGCGATCGCTAGCGCCGTTTGTTATGCCGGCCTTTATCGCGTGTCGCTCGACATGCCAGCGGCGTTCGCAAACCGGAAGTAGTCACCGGTGGCCATTGCTCGACGTTCTCCTTGACGCGGTCCGCGGACTGTAACGATCCCACTGCGGATTTTTATGCGCGCGTTAACTCCGCAATTCAATGAAAATCATCGAAATCTTTCGTTGGTCCTGTAACGGGGTTCGAACAAACTCGTTGCGAAACGACACGGACATTTCAGAGCGATAGTTACAATGGAATTAGGCCTCGAATTCGTTCGGAGCTATAGTCCCCGACAATAGAATAGCACATCTTATAAATTTCGTAGTATTTTAAAAATAGAACAGAATTGAGAGCGTTCAATCCATATGCTTCTTGAGTTACTTCTTATATATCAATCTTAGTGAGTTTGACACGTAAGCACTGCCCTTAAATTCTTAGAATCGTTGTTTTGGTAGATTTCATGGAAACGTAATCCGACAAAATAATAGCACACATGCTACACTCTCGCTTCTCAGTTGAACACGAACAAAGGAAGGTGGCTAAGTATTTGATATACAGGGTGTCCCACGCAACTGGAACAGGCTGTACCTCCTAAATGGTTGAGAATAGAAGAAAATGTTATAAGTAGAAGTTAAATGGTATCAGGCGGTGCATAATATGCAACTAATTTTATGCACTTTTGTGCATCGGTGCATCAGAAAAATGCAACTGCATATTTTTTTTAAATAGAAACCTATATTTTTGACTGCACCAATCGATGCAGTTTCTTGTGCTCTACATAAAAGTACTAACATACTTATGCCCTAAACTTATTCGTTAAGAAGTTATCGAAGCTAAAAGTTCTCTGAATTATTTCGGTTTCTCGGCAAGTGTTCCGGAGTACCTACGTTACAACAAGTGTTCAAACGGTTCTCCATTGAAGTCCAAACATTTTTCCATCCGCTTCTTGACGTTACGCAACACATTCCTGATGTCTCTTTCTGCATCCCTTAGTAGTCAAAAATGTAGGTTTCTATTTAAAAAAAATATGCAGTTGCATTTTTCTGATGCACCGATGCACAACAGTGCATAAAATTAGTTGGATATTATGTACCGTCTGATACCATTTAACTTCTACTTATAACATTTTCTTCTATTCTCAACCATTTAGGAGGTACAGCCTGTTCCAGTTGCGTGAGACACCCTGTATAGTATGGTGAATTATTGCAGAAAACTTCTAAAAAAATGGGTCGTGGAAAGAAGTTAACAGATAGTGAAATGAAAACAATTATGACACTATCTAAAGAAAATGTTTCTATTTCAAAGATTGCGAAAGTAATTCATAGAAGCTGGAAGGTTGTCATGAATTATTTGAAAAACCCCGAGAAATACGGTAATACAAAACGTCCTGGACGACCTGCGGCACTATCAGCACGAGAGAAACGTGCTATTCTATGGGCAGCATCGAATGCACCAATGACTACCAGGCAGATTGCTGAAGCAGCAGGCGTACAAACAAATGTCAGAAATGTGCAACGTGTCCTGCAAAGATCTAAGCACCTGCAGCAAAGGAAGCTTAAAAAAAACCGCCTCTAACCGAAGCGCATAAGAAGGCAAGGCTGCAGTTCGCAGAGCAACATGCTCACTGGAAGAAGAAGTGGAGAAAAGTCATGTTCACCGACGAAAAGAAGTTTAATCTCGATGAACCTGAAGGGTGGAGTTATTATTACCACGATTTACGTAAAGAAAAAATGTTTTTGATCCGTCGTCAGATGGGTGGCGGAGGAGTCATGGTGTGGGCCGGTATCGGCTACCATGGAAAGACGGATATTAATTTTATCAGTGGAAAAATGAACAGCGTAAAATATCTAATGTTAATCCGTGAACAAATAACCACACGCGCAACCAGAATTTCCGGGGAAAAACACATATTCCAGCAGGATAATGCAGCGGTTCACACCGCAAAGATTGTGAAAGCATTCTTCGAGACGGAATATATTCAAGTCTTGCAATGGCCAGCTCGTTCCCCTGACTTGAATATTATAGAAAACTGTTGGGGAGACCTTGCTAGAGCAGTTTATGCTAAAGGGAAACAGTTTAATAACGTAAACGAATTAAAAGAGTGCATTGCACTCGAATGGGAACGAATGAAGCAGAAAAGGATTAAAAAATTATTCAAGTCGATTCCAAAGCGAATAATTTCGGTTATAAAAAACTCTGGAGGATCTAGAAAATATTAAATATCGAGTTCCCTTCGTATGTATGCATAAATGTTAATTAATTGCAATAATGTGCTATTATTTTGTCGCACCGGTTTATCAAGATATATACATTTTTGCAGACGAAACAAAAAGGACCATCCTTGTATATAGAAACTTAGCGCTATTTGGTGTTCAACACTTATGTGTACCTGTCTACATATTCAAAATTATATTTTTATACTTTAATAAATAAGAATTAACAAATTTTACGGGGTGTGCTATTCTATTGTCGCGGACTGTAGCCGAAGAGAGAATTCGACCTCTAGAAATTTGCTGCGACGGTTTGGCATTCGTGTCGTCGTAGAATCCGGAAAGAACGAGCGACGCGGTCGTCGTTTTTCGCAATGATATATTCGACTTATCCGAACGATCCTGTTTCGATGCGCGTCTCGCTGCGAGGAGCAGCAGCCGAGCCGAAGCGTCGAGAACAACAACCCGACTGCTCGCGAGAGAAGAAGAAGAAGAAGAATAAGAAGAAAACGAGCGAAATGGTGTTTTGATGATGCCACCGTACGCCGTGCGGTAATTCGAGAGCAAACGCAAGCACGCGTCTCGGGAATGGTTTCTATTTCGAGACCAGGCCCCGGAGATGATGCGAGCAAGCAAAAAGAAACACCAAATCACAGACTACTCGCTCTGGCCGGGCAGCGACTTCGTTATCCGACGCGTCTACAGGGTGGTCCACGATTCCGGGCTCAAATTCGACGATAAATTCGTGTTTCAGAATTTTGCCAAAAGGTCTACCCGTGCTATCGACAAAGCACCCCGTCCGATCGAATTAAACAAGTTAACCCTTTGCACTCGAAGCTATTCCATTCGAAAATTATTGGGATATGGGGTTTATTATAATAAACACACAGTTGATTGCAATAAGAAAACTAATTTATTTAAAGAGACTTGGAAGGATTCTTTGAACTCTTGATACCTCGATACTCTGGACGAGACTGGCGAAAAATGTGCAACGGAAAACCGTTGCTTAGGTTTGAAACCAGAACCGAAAGAAAAGGCCTGGGCCTTAATAATATATAGAATAATAGAATAGACTAAATCCAACTTTTGAAAAGCTGAAACGGTAAGCAAAAAGTTGTTTACGAGTTTTGAGAAAAGTATCCGATCTTCGGCGACAAGTACGTAGGAGGAATATAACGGTGGAATATATAACCGTTTGTTTGTTTTAATTTTTTGTTAATTAATCGGCATTGCTGATAAGTCGAAACGTCTGTTCACAGAAGGACCAAAGCGAGAAGGAGAGGACGCCGGGAGCCAGCGCGACGTACAACACCTTCTCGGACGATCTTTACCTGGACGACCAGGATCCTTCGGAGGGTTCTGGTCGAGGTGGCAGCGAAGGTCACGACGACCTTGAATCATCCGGTAGCGGCCTTGGCCCCGACGACGAGGACGGCGACGACGATCACGGTACAATTGTTCTCTTTTGCTATTCAACGGGACAGAAACAACGCCGCCTGGAACTCGCGATATTAATAGCCGAGGCTCGTTTCTTCTATTCTCGGTGCTCTGGTTCGCTTCGATCCGCGGTTCTCGGTCTCCGCCTCGCCTTTTTCTCGTAGTTTCTAGGTCTCTCGGAAGAAGAATGCGAGCCGCTCGGCCGCAAATTAGAATAACGGTTGAAACGACGATTCCGTAAGATCCGAGTAATTTGACGAAAAAGAAAGAGTACTCTTCTTCGGCCTTCCCGCGTTCCGTAGATCTTAACCATTCGTTGCGAACAAGATGAACCCCTTGCCGTACCATTTTCTCTGCGACTAATCGTTCATACTAAACGTTCGTACCAAATGCGACATCTCCCTGGCACGAATCAACGACTAATTACTTACGCGTAATGACGCGATCTATCGTCTGATCTATCTTCGTTTGAAGACTGTAAGTCCCTTTGTCTTGCCGACCCTTGCTCTCTCGTCTTGCACGTTGCTGAGCGAACACGCGCGACCATAAACTCAACTTCTACAAAACTGTATCTTCGAGATCGTATAAAACCAGTGCTTCACAAACCCTGGACAAATTCTAGCAGCAACGAAGACGTCGCTGAAACCGTTACAGAAGAGAAAAGACGCTGCTCCGATGCTTAACCCTTAGCACACCGATGGCTCCTTTGAAGTCGTGCCCCGACCAAACTATTAGAGCTATCGACATGATTCCACCGGCAAAATCTTCCCCAGACCTTCCTCTTTAAATATGTTACTCAATATCGAGGCCAGCATTTCAGGGAAATCCAAGGCGCTTCGTTTTATCAACCCTAATTTTTCCCATTTTCGCGATTGATTGCCCCGACATTTCAAAGTCGCGCCACGGCTGCAATTCGATTCCGATCGAGCTAAAATTTGGCATACACTCTGCCTACCCATCTAGAAACGTGTAACCAAAATTACACAAGAATCGGTGACCTAAAGATTTTTCGCGATTTTAAGAAGGGGGTTACCTTCAATATTTAGCGATTTTGTGGCAATATTTGGCAAATCTTTGAAGTCGTGCCCCGGCCAAGCTATTAGAGCTATCGACATGAACCAAACGCGAAAATCTTCCTCGAACCTTGCTCTTTAAATATGTTGCTCAATATCGAGGCCAGCATTTCAGGGAAAT
>CM052098.1:836144-887087 GCA_028453745.1 Agapostemon virescens | reverse complement strand
TACACTCTGCCTACCCATCTAGAAACGTGTAACCAAAATTACACAAGAATCGGAGACCTAAAGATTTTTCGCGATTTTAAGAAGGGGGTTACCTTCAATATTTAGCGATTTTGTGGCAATATTTGGCAAATCTTTGAAGTCGTGCCCCGGCCAAGCTATTAGAGCTATCGACATGAACCAAACGCGAAAATCTTCCTCGAACCTTGCTCTTTAAATATGTTGCTCAATATCGAGGCCAGCATTTCAGGGAAATCCAGGGGGCTTTGTTTTATCAACCCTAATTTTTCCCATTTTCGCGATTGATTGTCCCGACATTTCAAAGTTGTGCCACGGCTGCAATTCGATTCCGATCGAGCTAAAATTTGGCATACACTCTGCCTGCCCATCTAGAAACGTGTTCCCAAAATTACAAAAGAATCGGAGACCTAAAGATTTTTCGCGATTTTAAGAAGGGGGTTACCTTCAATATTTAGCGATTTTGTGGCAATATTTGGCAAATCTTTGAAGTCGTGCCCCGGCCAAACTATTAGAGATATCGACATGAACCAAACGCGAAAATCTTCCCCAAACCTTCCTCTTTAAGAAGAGCTCCCAAAATCTAGGCTAGCATTTCAGGGAAATCCAAGGCGCTTCGTTTTATCAACCCTAATTTTTCCCATTTTCGCCATTGATTGTCCCGACATTTCAAAGTCGTGCCCCGGCTGCAATTCGATTCCGATCGAGCTAAAATTTGACGTACACTCTGCCTACCCATCTAGAAACGTGTAACCAAAATTACACAAGAATCGGAGACCTAAAGATTTTTCGCGATTTTAAGAAGGGGGTTACCTTCAATATTTAGCGATTTTGTGGCAATATTTGGCAAATCTTTGAAGTCGTGCCCCGGCCAAACTATTAGAGCTATCGACATGAACCAAACGCGAAAATCTTCCTCGAACCTTCCTCTTTAAGAAGAGCTCCCAAAATCTAGGCTAGCATTTCAGGGAAATTCAAGGGGCTTCGTTTTATCAACCCCAATTTTTCCCATTTTCACCATTGCTCGCCCCGACATTTCAAAGTTGCGCCACGGCTGCAATTCGATTCCGATCGACCTGAAAATTGCCATACACTCTGACCGCGCGTCTAGAAACGTGTAGCCAAAATTACAAAAGAATCGGAGACCTAAAGATTTTTCGCGATTTTAAGAAGGGGGTTACCTTCAATATTTAGCGATTTTGTGGCAATATTTGGCAAATCTTTGAAGTCGTGCCCCGGCCAAGCTATTAGAGCTATGGACATGGCTCAAACGCGAAAATCTTCCCCAAACCTTTCTCTTGAACACGTCCGGGATCGGCGTGGCGCTTAACGTGTTAAAATCTCGAACGCGAGCCCGACTCGTTGCAATACGGCAAGGGGTCAACGATCCATCGAAAGCGAACGTGGAGACGGACATTGCCGTCCCCCATTCGTGGGTTTTGCCTAAAGTTCGAAGCGTTTACGACCACGTAATTCGAGCCGAACAGCTTCGGCAGGGACGCTTCGCGGCGGTCGTTTTATCTCAGTACGAATTTGTTTCAATGATTCTCTGGTGGCCCTGTGTCGTAGATTTCAACAATAACAACAGGATAGACACCGTGGTGCCCAACAACAGGCCGACGGAGCCGGAAGAGCCGTACTCGGTCGAAGAACCGATAGTGAAGACCAAGGAAAAGGTAACTATCGTCACGGTTGCGCCGGTTCGATCGGTCGGGCTGCAATTTCATTGCATTCTACTTGAACGTTGTATGCTAATTCGTTCGCGATGTAATTGCTTCGTGTACGTTGTTCGAACTGTTCGTTCGATTCGACCGTTGATTACCGTGCGATCGCGAGCACAATCGAATTACAATGTTATCGCATTGAAATAAACCATCCTATACAAGAACTTCTTTACTCGAGAAACCCGAGCGGATCTCGGTAAAAACGGCGTGTAACGTTAAGAAGGATTATTAGATTTGTTTGAAAACGCATGCCGCCCCTACTCGTTGACCAGCCGAATTAAACGGATTAAACTGATTAAGCCGTGTCCCGTTGCAGACCATCCTAGAGACTGTAAACCGACCCGACAACGAGGTCGATGTAAACGAGCCCTCGGGTGGCGAGGGCGACCACTCGGACAACACGGACGTCTACATGAATCCAAAACACGAGGACCGCGCCAGCTCCTTCTTTGCTCAGCCAGGTGTGCTGGCAGGTAAGCCGCCGCCCTCTGTTCGACAAATTTTCGCTTTGCACGAGAACGCCGCAACGAGCTCGAACATTTCCATCTACCGGAAAGATCTCGTCGGGCTCTCCGAGTGCATTTCGCAACGGCGAACACGCGAAACGTTATCGCGTAGAACCGGCTTGCCAGTAGACTGCGAATTTTCATGCGAAACGACGATTTCCAATAATTTTCGACACGGAACGGAGACGTTCGCTTCTTTTCGCGATCGTCGCGACGTTTCGATTCTGCGAAAATTCTATTTTTACGTTCCAATTTCTAACAACATTATTAGACAATATTATTGGGGATGCATTGCTGATTCGCAATAAAAATTGCTGTCAACCTTGAAGGACTCATTAAAAAGTTTTCAGTGATGGATCATAGGCCTTACAAAAATTCTGAACTAATCGCCGCTCGATAAAGTGTTAAAACCGTAGCTTACTCGATTTCGTTGTACTTCCGCGCAAACGCGTATCAAAAATTAGGCGCAGTCCGATCGAATGGCAATCCGTGTCCGATCGATGCGACCGTCTTCCAAGCAGATTTCCAGATCGTCGCGAAGGTGCGGTGACTCGCGTATCGGCGTGCCCGTTTCCAGGACAATTCTCGCGTGTCGTCGATAAAACGGGAAACAGGCTGACAATCGTTTATTTTTTCAGCGAACCCGTCGCTTTCGGGTTGAACATGAATTTGTTTCCGCGCGATCGATTCGGCCGTTTTCTACGGGGGTTGATCGCGACGCGAGCGCGAGAGAGAACGATCGCGAGCACGGGAGCACGGTTCGCCGGGCAAAATGTTAATCACGCCGTTTGTGCAATCGGTCGGACATTGGAAATTGACGGGAAGAGAATGTCTTTGAACAGCGGGAATTGTTACGGGCCCCGGGTTTGCGCCCGTCGAGGGATTACGTTATTTATTAACGCGCTCCCTTGGCGTTATGCGGCCAAGTATAAGGGCAACGCGCGAATCAACATTCCCCGGCGAAGAGGGAGAGAAAGAGCCGGTATTTATTCAAGAGGGCGCGGGGTAGAAACTCCGGCGAAACATTCTGGGTTAAGTTAACCGATCCGGACCCGCGTATAATAAACGCGCTTCATAATTAACAATGCTGAATATTTCACGCGGTGAATTATGAATATCGCCTGTTCCCGCAAAGCCACTTAAGCCGTTTCTGATTTGCCCGGCTCCGTATCCTATCGGAACCTGATACGCGCGCGAAAACGGTTGCAATCGCGCGAGTCTGCGAATTTCGCTTTCGCTGCCAGCCTGCGGAAACTCTCGACGCTCGAAATCGAACGCGAACTTTTGCATTTTCGCGCGTCTACGCCTCAGATCTAATATTTTCACCGAGTTTTTCTTCTAGGAAAAGACGGCGCGGTCGTCGGAAGCCTATCGCGACAGACTTCCGATAATTAACGCGTTAACGACGAAACGATCAAGAGTCGGTTTCGCGGTTCTTGTTTGTATCTCGACGCTCGTGATTCCGCGGTCGATGGATTCGACACCCTGTCGCGCCATCGAGCCACACGCGATAACAACGTTATCGAAGCGCGCGCATAATTTCAGTTTATACCAACTATTTGCTACGTCGAATGGTACTTTACCGAGGCTCGAACGAAGCCGCGTGTCGGGTAGATACAACCGTGTACAGGATATCCCGTAGAGTCGACGGAGCTTCGAAATTCGAGCTTTCCGAAGCGAGTCTAACATTCTCCGTTGCCGGTTCGCGCTTCGACGGTTCGTTTTCGAGAAATTTTACGCGGGCCGATCGAAACGTGGCGAACGAAAGAAGCGAAAGAAGAAGAAGAAGTCGAAAACGGAGCGTTCGATCGCGACACGGCAAAGGAAAATGTTGCTCGGACTTGCCCCGACGTTGTTCCATCGGAAACGTGTTCGAAGTATACGGGAGATCCTGCGAGGAACGGTTTTCCGGGCACCGGACTCGGATTTTCAGGAGAGAAGGTGGCAGATTGTCGAGTCGATCGCGCGGAGAGCGTTTCGCGAGGAACCAACAACTAAACGGATTGTGTTTAAACGTTGCAGCGGTGATCGGAGGAGCGGTCGTAGGTCTGCTATGCGCGATCCTGGTGGTGATGTTCATCGTGTACAGGATGCGTAAGAAGGACGAGGGCTCGTACGCCCTGGACGAGCCGAGGAGATCGCCGGCGGCACAGGCGTTCCCGAAATCGGGCGCGCCGCATCACAATCGAGAGTTCTACGCTTGAAGCGGCGAAGCCTAAGCTCTATGGCTTTGACATCGCCGAGTTTTGCCCCACGACACTAACGCCGAGAAAGACGATGTCCTTCGACCGAATTAAGCGCCGCCAGCCGTCAGCCGTCAGCCGTCAGCCGTCAGCCGTCAGCCGTCAGCCGCCAGTCGCCAGCCGCCTACCGCCGCGAGAATCTCGCAGCGCGAGGCTCTTTTGTAAAACTGTTTATTCTGTGTGTCCCACGGAACACAAGCCTCGTCGCGAAAACACAACAATCGTCGTCAGCAACAAAACCGCATCATGTCGGGAGAGGGATGGGGGCGGGGGGAGGAGGAGGGGAGGGGGTGGCTCCCGTCGTTAACAGGCGATAGCGTCAGCGCACAACCTCTATTTTTCGTCGTTCTTCGATCGCAACACCACCATCATCGTGCTCTATATATCGAATCGAATCGGATCCTCTCTCCGCCGCTTTGCCTTTCCGTTTCGCTAACACAGAACCCGATCGGTAAACTACCGCCGCACCACCACCCCACCCCCTCCTCCTCAAACGACCGTTGTCTCCGTTCGAGATTGATCACCGCAATAGGGTGGATAGCCGCTCTTCGACCATCGCGACGTTTTCGTTGGTCGCCCTAACGCCCCCTAACGTCGCAGCCAGGTAACTCGGGTGTAGCATTTTCTCCTTTCTTTCGGAAGCGTTCGGTCGATAGGCTCCGCCTCCGACAGGAAGAGAGAGCGAGAGTGAGAGTGAGAGTGACAATGAGAATGAGAGAGAGAGAGAGAGAGAGAGAGAGAGAGAGGATACTTGAAATTTCAGTGTTAAGCGTAAAACACGCGGGCATATACGGTGCGCTGATCGAAGAATAAGGGTAGCAAATCGAAGCTGCCCCAGTCCTCGTCGGCGCTAGGTCGCGGCTATTATTCCAGATGCATTTACAGCGCGTATATGTATTTAGGCGTACGTATACGCCCACACACCCCCCCTCTGTACAGGACTGAGAGCGCGAAAATTCGTGGCCGATAAACGCTGCTGGTATAATCGTTAATCATTTTGTTCCCCGTCGGCCCATCCGTTCCCGAGGTGGAAGGAGGGAAGGAAGAAGGATCGTTGTTGCGCCAACCCGTGATACCTTTTCAACGGCAAACCCCGCGATCTCGTTCGTCGGGCCACGGCTGGCGCATCGTTTGCCCTGAGAGTGCCTCAAATCGCCTCGAAGAGCAACATTGCTCCCTCTTCCCAAGCAGGACCCGCCTCCGGTGGGCGTGGCTTCGTTGCTCTCGCGCTCCACGGAGCCGGAGCCGGAGCAAAGACCCGCGGGGCGATCCCGGCCTCGGTCCAGCGACCCTTTCGTTTTGCCGGTTTTCTTCGTCGGTCGACGATTTCACCGAGTCCACTTTTTAACGCTCCGACCAACGGAGCCTCGGCTCGTCAAAGTTTTTCGAACGTCCAAGAACGTTTTCGCGTTCTCGGATTGGTCATCCGGGAAAACGAGCAAGCGCGCGCGCGAAAAGGGAACCGCGTTGGCTTTTCCTCCGATTTTTAATTCCGATTTTATTCGACGTGTTTTCACGGGACGATCTTTTCCGAAGCCTCTCGTCGGTTGGTTTCTCTTTCTTCTTTTCCGTTCTCGTGGGTCTTTCCATTTTATCCTCTTTTCGATGTATTACCTTTTCCCTTTCTTTTTATCGATCGCTGGAAGATACGAATATCTTCGACGAGTTTATCGATAGACTAGATTTTAACGCAAGGTATCGCATCGAGGATCGTCGTGATTTTGGTTTTTAAACGTTGCTGATATTTCCTGAGAAACGCGTTTCGATTTCGATGGAAAAGCTAAAGGAAATTAAGAACGGAGCGAGTCCGACGATCGAACCTTGGACGCGGAGAAAAACGGGCGTTCGGCAGTCGATGAGTTTTTCTGAAAATTTCACGGGGACGATTACTCGACTTTACATATCGATGGTTAAATCGTTCTGCCGTCTTTTTAATCGTTTACCATACGGTTCTTCGACGTCGTCGGAAGGCACAAACCGTAATCGTTGGACTCTCTGCGGCAAGATGTCTCTCTATTTTCGAGAATTATTTATTCGTACGCCCGCGTATATGTATTTTAATCTAATTTTCGTTGTGTACATCCCCCGTTCGAATTTGTAGATAATCATCTAGCTTTTATAGATCTGTCCTGGAGGATCTAGAAATCCCCAGGAACTACGCGAAATCGAATGAATTCGTTTTCTAGACGTTTTTTGCGTGCATTTCATTTTTATAAAGGAGAAGAGAGTGGGGTGGAGCGGGGAGGGGAGGGGGAGAGAAAGAGAAAAAAAGAAAACTAGAATAATAACGGCAGGACGAGAATCGAACGGCATTCTCGCGGGGGACAGGGTTCGTTCGAACGCGGTTGCATCGATTGCCATGCACTTAGCGGATAAAGAGAGAAACTCAACGTGCCATTTCAAGCACAGTCAGTGACTAGCTGTACGCAACCGATCGCTCGATCCTCCCTCGAGACGCGAGAACGGTGAAATTAAATGAATTGAAATGAAATGAAATGAAATGAAATGAAACGAGATGAAATGCGATGAAATGAAATGAAATGAAACGAAGCGAAAAGAGAATGGTCGCTTACGTTCCCTTCTTCCACCCTAGAATCACGGGGAATCTTTTTATATTTTAAGGAGAAAGGCTTATTCTGTTGGTCGAGAGAGATTCTGTTTGCCATGGACACTAAACCGCGTCGAAATTTTCCGTGCGGGCGCGCGCAGAGAAACCGTCTGTCGAGACGGCGCGTGCGCAAACCTCGACTCGTGCGCGCGCACACGCGTCTACACGCGTCCTCCACGTACACACACACGCACACGTAATATACACACACAAGGTTCTTCGTCGTTCGACTGAAAAATACGCCTATGCCATATATCGAAAAGAAACTAACAAGGGAGGTATGTAAAACAGAGAAAATGAAACGACACGCATACCACGTATACGCGTGAAAACTGTTCGTTCAATCTCGGGCTACAGCAAGAAGAGATTGGCGGGCGCGACGTAAATTCCATGTTGTCTCGATTCCTACGAATTCGAGCATGAAAAGAAATTGTAATTGATTACGAAGTTCGCGCCGCCCCTCCTCTTCCTCCTTGTCCTCCTCCTCCTCCTCCTCCCTTTCCCCTTCTCGTCCTTCTCCTCCTCCGCGATCCCGAACAAAAGTCATGGTGGCGTTGCTCTAAATTTCGGTTGAACGAACAGTGACGTCTGTCTGATCCAAGATTTTTCGTCCACGGTATCTATATCCCATGGTCGATCAGTATCGCGAAGTACATTGTAATAATTTATTGACTTATTCGCGTAGGACCAAGCGATCTCTCCCTTTCTCCCGATCCTCGAATCCATCGATCCTTCCCTTTTTCGCTTCGCTTAACCTCCGTTTACTCTTCCGGTGATGTCCCGCGGTGATCATGGTTGCGCCATGACGTTCCTTGGTTTCTCGTGATTCGTAAAGTCGCGCGACGTTCGCCTCTTCCCAGGTAGAACAGACGATATCGGGAGATTCGACCAATCGATTCTATCGACTTCCCGCCACCGACCGAGAGACGGGAATCGTTCGTATTCCCCCCCTCGATTTTTTTCTCGATTTTTCAAATATTCTTTTTCGTTTTCTCCTCTTTTACGATTTTCAACTATCGCGAAGTTAATGACTAATCGATATCGTAACGTTCCCTCTATTCGGAACCGTAGGGTAAACTCATAATCGATTGTTAGTCGCGCCACCTAGGAGGCATTGTTTCCCGCCACGTATCACAGCGGTTCAACACGCAATCCTGGCCGAGTAAAATTCCAATATTTTGCAAACTGTCCCGTTACTTTTGCAAGATTCTTTCTATTCCTCCATTCGTAACTTGCGTATCTTCTTCAAGTACGAATACGCATTATTTCGATTTAAGATGCATTTATAAATGTTCACTGTTCTGTCGATCTATTTATTTGTAAACTTATAATAAATGAATTGATAACGATTCGGAAGTGATTTATTTAAGTTTTTTCGTTTTTGCTCGGTTAGGACCGTATTTTAAACGAACCCGCGTCTCTCCGCATATTTTCGAATGAAAAGAAAAAAAAAGAAATTAATAAAACTGAAAAAAGTTTGTCTCTTGTACGTAGGAAACATAGCGGTGTCTTTAACACTCCATTAGGGTCGCGGTATCAGTCAACGGTTTGCAACCGATCGACGTTCTCATCTGACGCGCGCAAGTTGCGAAAACACTATGAAGGATTACCATACGTCGTAATAAATAATCTTATATATACGATGTTATGCGTTTATAATGTCTTATATATAACGTTATGTCACTATTATGTCCTGTGCAATAATAATATGAATTTTACGTACACGAACCGTCGCATTTATTGCCGCCAGCAACGACCAATCGTACGAATCTTGTTCGTCGCGATTCGTTCGTACCGCACGAAATATGAATTTGCAAGAACGACCGGTACTGATCGGGTCCATGCCCCCCTCCCCACCACGACCCTCCAAGGATATGCGCGCGTCGCAACCTGTTGCCCAGGAAACACATTTTATCCGCCATTTTTCTTTCACTTGCTGTTCGATTAATTACCCGTGGTTTGCAGGTTAAAATAATTTTACAGCTACGTTGCATCGATGCCGGGTTATGTACGATCTACCTTACATACTTATCGATGATGTACTTTCGAAATAGATTATCCCTAAAACATCAACGATCGTTTCGTCGACAATATTTATTTTCCAACATGTTGAGATCACCGGCAATCCCTTGTCCTTAATTTTTAATGTCGGTAAATGAATTGTCGATGCTTTCGACGTGACTGCATGACGCATTTTATAAGCGACAGTAGCATAGAATGTTCGATTAAAATGTAACAAATATGTCGGAAGATAAAAACGATTGGTTGGAGCAAGCAAAACACGAAGACACAAGAAGAATATTAAAAAACCAAAAATCGATCGTACATTGATCGAGCGAAATTCGAAGCGGGAATGATTCAAATGACAAGACGGTACGTTTCTACCCGGGTCGCAGGAATACGAGAGCGTCGTTTCAGCAAAGTCGAGCGCGATGTAAGGAATAAATGAAATATCATACCAATACTGCCATGAATTACGTAAGGAACACCAATTTCGTACGGGAACCATCGTAAATCCCATCGGCGGCATTCTCTTTTCGTTTTCTTTCGTCCTTCCCGTCTCCCGTGACAATCTGACAATTCCGTTTGATCTTCTTGTAGCGTAACACCGAACGCGTTCGTTGGATGTTACGGGCAAACAGCGTTTGAAACTTGATCGTTGTGTCGACCCAATCAACATCGCGGGAAGCGATCGGCCAATCGCGTATCACTTCTCCCCTCCCCATGCCCGGAATCACGTCACGTGATTCGAGCTATTCGTTAGGTAAAGTAATTATGTCAGTTTCTATGAATCGCCTGCCGTGATGTTGATTCATATATTTTCAGGTACGAGAAACTTCATCGATCGGCGCGTTCTCGTGAACGAACTTTTTTCACTGCTTCTAAATCGATCTTATCGATTCGTGAAATAGCTCGACGCTATTTTATAAGCTTATTTATAATGCGTCTAGACGTCTCGAGGATATATTGTAATGATATGCGTAGTAATAAAGTACGGTTAAGTGTATTGATAGGGTCGACTTGGAAGGAAAACTATTTAAACAACTATTCAATGTACAGGTTATGTTGGATGATAAGGTCGCAAATAAATATCGATACCTAAGCGAACTAATCGGACCGAGTCGAAAAGTTAAGGTACGGTATCGAAAGTACCTACAGAGAAGAAGAAAAAAATCATATTGTGTTTAGGGTAAATCAGTTGCAATAAATGGAATCCAAATCATCTTTTTATCACCCAATTTCTTGCCTCTATCCTTTTCGATTAACGTTTCTTTTGCAGAATGGCACTGCAACGCTTTAGATTACCAAATTTCAACGCGAAATTAATTAGATATTTAACGAAGAACATTGTACCTACGTGTATGTAACGTAACCGTTGTTTATAAAAATGATTAATTTCTTTTCAAAGGAACGAAGCATAGAATTTTATTGGAAGCATTAGCGGTTGGAGAACACGAGAACGGTATATTTTACTGCGACTTCAATGCGTTATTTTATTAATAGCAAAAGTACATATAAAAGCCGTGTTCTGTTAAAATTCAATATTCCCTTTTTTGCGGATGGAACTAACATTTCCGAAAGGAATCTTAATAATCTGTTAATTATTCCTCCGCAACCGTAAAAGCGATGTCACTTTCCTAAATATTTACAACAATACTCTACAAAAGCAGTAGAAAAATATATTCATAAAATTTGCTAAATATAAATTTATAATATTCTATATACTTCATAAATTTTTCAACCGTATAAACGATTAGTAAAAAGTTCATTGTATAAAAAAGAATACCGGAAAAAGAAAAGGAGAGATAGAGAGAGAGAGAGAGAGAGAGAGAGACAATGTCCAACAACGAATTCTCGTCTGCGATAGGATATATAAAACATAAATTGAATCACTGTTCTTCGGCACCTCTACAAATCTACGGGATGGAATGTAATTGTAAAATTGTAAAAACGATATTGCACTATAAGTTGCTCTTAAGGAACGGTTTCAAATATTTTTGGAAAGACTCGTTCACGCTTTTCTGATTCAAAGGGCTCTTCATAGCCTCGGCGAACAGCCGCTCGTAAACATTGCCATCGTAAGCTCCCAGAGCCGAGCAAAGGATGTCATCACGAATATCGAAACTGTCTACAATGCTAACAGCGTTTGGACGGATAGCAGCTAGTAGTTCTTCCAGCCGAGCTTGAAGCGATGGGACATCCTCGTTTCTCAATGCAGAGAACTAAACAAACAAACAAAATCAGTTAAGTAAGTTCCATCAACCTACTACACGTTTTTGACGATCACACACAACCTTCGAACACTTCGAGTCTTAAAATATCTTTTCGTGGCAGCCATTTAACTTCGCCTAATCAGTTACCGTTTAAAATCGACTACTAGCTAAGTAATTAAATAAAAATATATATGTAAGAAGACACTAGAGCTGCGAACTCACCCGAAGAAAATCGCCGAGTTTTTGCAACACCCAGTACACAGCATACAGTTCGCACATATGCTGTAACACGACGCGTAACTCTTTCGACAAAGACGTGTTTTCCTTAACAGATTCTATGAACCTCATGACTAGAAACAATCTACAATGGGCTTCCGCACAATGGGCTAATTCGATGCTGGTCTCATTCCAGGCATCCTCGTGTGACAGTCCATTACGTATTCTGCGATCCATATTTTCTGCTGCCAAACGAATCTTGCTGTTAAAACAAAAAAAAAGAATAAAATCAGTACGATTTTATAATTACACGTATTATCCGTCCATGAGGAGATGACACGTGAAACGGTAGAAAGGCAACGTTGGGTGCATCTACGAGATCTCATTCCGAGTGTTAGAGTAAGTAGGAATTGGTAGTTCTAGAGGGACAACGGAACATCGTCACCGTATTGTCACTGTATTTCAGTATTATTGATAGCTGAGCCCCTTTCTCGGCTCCAGCGTATAAATATGACATTGACTAAGGGGTCACGCGCACTGTATAACGCGCCGTCAAAGCTAAAACATTGAGTTTAAGGAAGCGTCGACGGTAGGGACAGCCTTCAATCAGGTAGCGTCTCTATAGCTCCCAATGATAGTATTCCCGAAAGTAGTAATGGCACATAGATATCTATAAATTATGACTTCTTCTCTACGACGAACGGTACATGTCACGTGGAAGTGTGCATATTAGTTGAGAAAAGAATTACCCAGCAGCCACCGCTTCATGAGCCGTAATAATACAATCCAAATTGTTCTGCCAATGGGCTTGTTTAATACCCTTGGCAAGCCTCGTAAGATACTGTGTAGTGAGCGGCAACTTCTGGCCGCTGACCGCTAACTTCCAAACTTTCACCAAGTATCTTGCCGTTTGTAATAACAGAACAGTGTTTTCTCCTTCGTAGGTACAAACAGCGGTAACTAATCCATAAGTCGCGGGAAGATTGCTAGCGTCCATATATCCGTGTCCGCCACAAGCCAATCGCACCGTTTCAACTCCGGTTGCTGCGTCCGAAGACGCAACTGCCTTCAAGCAACATGACAGAGCATGCAACTGCAAAAGAATTATGTTAGATTGTCCGGTGTAAATTCTATTCAATATATCCAGAGTTGGGCAGTAATCGATTATAGTGTGCATATAACTTGAAAACAACTTTGTACAAGGTCTACAGGTTAGGTAGTTTATATAAACTTTTGATTCATAATTAATCAGTAGTCATTAATCGTGAACATGACTTCACGTTAGCTATAATCATTAATCAGATCACTTTTTACCCAATTTTGAACACGTCCAGTACCTCGGGTAAATCGTTTAATTCGCCCAGGTCTATGTCAGCTGTAACATTGTTGTACATATTCCATATCCAATTCGCGGCCATCCGAAAGGCGAAACACGCGGTAAGATTCGGAAAGATTTTGTATTGTTGCGTTATATAATCTATAATCTGCACCTCAGGTTCGCTATCAAAAGAACAAAAATAAAATGATGTAAATTCCCCGATGATTGAATGTTTACATACACTTGGACTTTACACTTTAGAATTATCTTTCCCAATTACTTACTCAGAATTTATTTGACCCTGGCGACGCACTGCGCTGTATCTTGTTGCAATCGTGACAGCTTTCGATAAGTAACTTGCAATATCGTGAACCAGTACTACGCGAACGAACATCATAGTACCGTACGTGAGTTTGTCGTTCAACGCTCTCATGTACGTGCCATCTTCAAGGACCTATAATAAACGTAAACCAAATATATACGTGCTTCTACATTTTGCTCGCTTTTACCGACAGTTCTATTTGTGCGAGTAATATGTAATTTACCTTTTTCATTTACTGCCATATAAAAATGATCGAGCGAAAAACAGACAAAAAAATGTTAAGGAATTATTATAATTGTTATTAGTCTACGGATGTTCGTGCGGTTCCTGGTTGTCAAAAAGAAATATTCCAAAGTTAGGCGACAAATATATAATTAATTTCACGATCGAAATACATGCATGAACATCCGCAGTCTAAGAATCATGTTTGTTTTGTCGAGGAGAAATAGAACTGTTTGCCTTTTCACGTGTACATAGTTCGTGAAAGTATCGTGTACTTTCTCTTTTACCTGAGAGTTCTTCATAAGCATTTGTTCGCGAGGTATTCGAACATTCTCGAATCCAAGGAATCCGTTATTTGTTGCGTTCATTCCCAGCTTGGTACCGATTTCACCAATCTTGATACCTGTGCGATAAATAAATGTTTAATGTTGATTTTGCTGTGGTGCGCTATTGCATCGATCATTTGCAAAAAATAAACGATGTTCGTGTACCGGGTAGGGGTTCGTGCGTCTCTTCGTCTCTTAATTGTACAATAAATGGATGAATCCCATGACACTCTCCTTTCGTGTATAATTGTGCAACGACTATTGCATAATTCGCAGTGTGACCCACTAGATATTAATATTCAACGTAAAATTAATGTACCGTAATTTATAGGAAAGGAATCGATCTATTGTTCAACATTAAATACTCACATCCTCCAGGCCACCATTTGTAAGATGTTAAACTGGGGCTATTCAATACAAATTCTTTTGTATTAGGATCATACGTTGCTGTCGTTTCGAGACCTCTAATGAAAGTACCATGACCAAGTTCGGTCTAAAATAGAAAAGGAAATGCAGCATGTAATTTGTATTTAGAAACAGTACTATTATTTGACTATGAACCTTTGTAAGAAAGAAAAATTTTCTACATTTGTAAAAGATACATCCATGTGGAACATATCACCGTGCTAGGTCACAAGTAATCGATGCTGTTCAATTTTTTCAGTCTGCAGTTTAATTATTATAGTTTACCTGAGCATAAGTTCCCACAATGTTGCCATTCCAGGATCTAGTTACCCAATACTCCTGCTGATCCGTAGTTCCTTGTCCGATCAGAGATGGAATGAACATGGCATAGTGAACCAGAAACGGATTTCCATCTTTCAATATACCACTGCCAAACATTCCTCCTAAAACATGTCTGAAAAATACATAGAATCGGTGCCATGTTCGTTTCCTTCGCAAAGTAATAAAGAATAATAACGAAGAACATACGAGAAAACATCCATGCCAGCTTTTCCTTGATCTTGTAATTCTCGTACCTTGCTCAAAACCATGCAGGCTCTACGAACTCCATGTTCGTATACTTCTTTGTGACTTCCATATTGTCCCGGTACGTTATCCTGAAAATCCGGATCATCCAAGAAATATCGGTCTAAAAACGAAATTTATAATTATTAAGATAAGCGCATCCGTATATACTCTGCTTGCAAGGAGGGGGGGTCACACCTGTGGGGTTGTTGATTTTAGTGAAACATTTCATGGTGATTCTAGAGACAAAATAAGCAGACACGTGTCTGAGCTGTTAGTTGATGCTCATTTTTTATAAAGTTATTTAATATATAATTCTTTAATTTCCTTCTATGCGCGCGCGCGTGTGTGTGCCCGCGCGTATGCGTGTAGTTTCGTATAGTAGCGGCATCGCCTGTAACAGTGAAATTGAATGTACTTAGATTTGTACTCCATGGTTCTGGAGTTCAAATATCTTGCACGAGATTTTTCTTTATTTTATTTAATTTCTTTTATTATTTATATATATTTATTCGTTTCAACATTCAACTTCCCTGTTACAGGCATTGCCACTGTACTTTAAAACGACATATATGTAAAGGGATATCATAAAATTATACATTCAACATTTCCATAGATAATGAGCATTGGCAATGAGTTCAAATACACGTCCCTGTTTATTTAACCTCAGATATAATTCCTACATTGTCAATGTTAGTAAATTATAATTCTTCTTGAAATCAATTTCTTCGTAAATAACGTTGCAATTTTATCAGCAAAAAAATGGTCATCATTTTCCTTGAAATAAAATACTAATAAGTATGCAACAATTCAATAAATATTTCATCGTATTATAGTCGTCATAACAGATTGTATCTTATCGTAATCACAACGAAATATGCATCAGCTCTTTTTTTCTTTTCTTTTTATCGTTAATCTAATCGAAAAGCTTATGTACGAATTTTAAATCCATAAAAATCCGTAAAAATAACGACGAGACCGTATATAAAATACGTGCTAATAAATCCGCGCGATGACTATTGGATACTTAGGCTATGATTACGCTGACACTTTTTACGGCGTGCATAAAACGATTGGCAATAAACGCTAGTGGTTACATGCGTTCAATTCGACGCATTTTTTACGCGAAGCGTTCGTGAAATGTCATCTAACGCTTCACCGACCGGAAGCCTAATAATAGGTCTTTCAATAATTGCCCCGTATTAAAATGAAGCTTAAAGAACTGCTTTTACATTATAAGTTGTAACGAAATTATTAGATAACTATTAGCAATATTAAAATATTGCTGTCTGCATCCATTCAAAAGTTTATAGTGATCGATTACGAACTTAAAAGATTCAGAAATAATCACCGGTCGGTAAAGCGTTAATACGTGCTAAAAGAACGCGGCGAACAAAAGACCGCAAAAACTGCCCGTCTAGTTGTAAAACATTGCCATCGTAACAGAATAATTACCTAAATTAATCATTTATTACATCATCGTAACTATAATACAGAGATAACACGATGCGGTTATCAAATCAACTCACGAAACATTTAGTTTCGACAGAGTCGATAAAAAGTTGACACGCCCTGATCCGAAAGTGATTTCATTATTTAACATGAATCTTGTAAAAACTAATTAACCGTTTGACCTATCGCTATCATTAGAATCTAATCTACATTAAGAACTTGTTTTATCTACGGACGGTAAACAGCTCGATTAATTTGCTATTTTACAGAATACGACAGTATCACCTTTCCGCGTTATCTAAGAAAATAAAACTATTCGTTTAAGCATTTAAAATGTCTTCCTTAAATACGTTCGACATTCATTTTCAAAGTCAGCATAATTTATAGTTTTTTATTTTCAGGTTTTTAATCTATGACTTTTCCTGTGGAGGCCCGTTTACTATAAATTAATTTAATAAATTACTTCGATCACAAGTTCTCGAAAACGTTGAATATATTAATACCGTGCAGACGATGAATGTAAATATAATCTGACGCACGTGAAATGCAAACGAAATCGTTACAGAATTCCTGGAATAAATGAGCGTAACCACGAATAATTAACCCTAAAAATTATGCAAGTCTTATTTCCTATTTAAATATTGAGATAATGGTTAGAAAGACGTGTGAACTCTCACAGGATTCTAATTACCAGCTATAATCTAACAGGTGTTTGATTTTGATTATCACTTAACAGGAAGTGTGTAAATTTTGTATGCACAAGCATCAGCATGTGTAACGAATGTATCAAGTACAAATATGATACATAGTGCATTTAAATTATTCAACGTTGATACTTCTTACATGTATGATAATATTCCATTATGTGCAAATAAACAATGATATGCTATATAATTAACCGCATTCTACGTGATTGAAAATCTAAGGTAAAATGTTGTCTCGATAATGACACTTGGAAAATATTCAATAATTGGTTGAATACCTCGTTCGCGACGTTCGTTTGTCTTTTCCGGACTGCCGTCCAAAAGATGGGTCAATTCCAATGTATCGAACGTACATTTCTCCCGTTCACGTTGCAAGTCTTTATTAACGATCATTTTCTTCTGCATACTCTTCTGCACACTCCTCTGCATACTATTGTGCATACTGTCGCGCACTCTTGTCTACACGAAAAAGTATCACGCAGAAATGATTATGAGCATACGGTCGACCAGCTACTCGTTTAAATACATGTATTCACTGCGTTGTGATATACGTCGCACTTTATAATCAGAAAACCTTTGCCTTCTGCTCCAACCACACTAATTCATTTACCATTTTCACCTGTCACGTTTAACGTTATCGAGACGATAACGACACGTTACACGTAATAAGTGACGAATACGGTACTTCTTCGAAACATGGTACTTGCAATAGTATAGGGGCAACGGGAACGAAGTTCACCGTCACGTGATGCGATACACCTAAAGTAGCAGTGGAAATTCTCTCAGCGAATAGCGAGAATGCATACGACAGACTGTGTGCGCCCGACCAATCGGACGGTTTATTTGCGAACTCCATTTCTTATTCCTTCCGATACCACGTTACGAGACACGATACGGATTTACGAAATGTAGTGACCGGGCATCGATGAGCGACAGAGTGCGGTTGAAGCCAAATGGAAAGGACGATCGGACATCATACGTTACACTTACGCAGCAAGAAGTTTCAATAAGACATAGCATATAATAAAAACATGTATAAAATTGATATAATAAATGTTTCATCTATTAAATAAATTCATGAATAGTTCAAAGAATTTGTTCTTATATTTCTTACAGTTTTTACATCTGTTCATTTGTATATTTTTATATTTAGCAAGTATTATATTCTACTTTACGACGAGATGTTGAAAGTTATCAAAGAAGATATACCTATCGAGAAAGCAAAAATATATAAGAGTTGATTTTAAGTAGCGAAAATATAAATTTTCATTCGATCAAGTCATTGTATGCGATACAATATAATGTGGAGATTCAAAGTAAGCCCGCCATTATTGTTTTCACTTCCGTTAGACATACGACACACAGGAAATGTAGTTTCCGCCATTTTGTTCTTCTTTACTAAGGAGGACTCGTAGAACCGTCATGAGGTACAGACCCTCTTAAGATTTTGTAACATATTTTGAGAAAATTGCATTAAAAATTATTCCGCTAACTTATATCGTTAAAGGAAATATTTATATTCTTATAAAAGAATAATGTTTCATTGAAAACATGCTATTTTTCAATATCGGTGTTGATAATTCGTTCAAGCTTAACCACATGGTTCAGTGTATCTAGCCTACGATATTTTTATACAGTGTGCAGCGTTTATGTTTTAATCTAATTCCATTTTTACGAGAATATTAATTAAAATATGTGTAACTAAGGATTTGAAAGAATTCAAATCACGTTTCGTGATACCGAATAATTTTCATAACATAACCTCGCTTTGTTTGTTTCAGTTCGTTAAAGTTACAGAAGAGGCTTGCAGCCTCTGTTATGCTATGTGGGCGAAAAAAGGTCTGGTTAGATCCTAACGAAATTAATGAAATTGCCAATACCAATTCCCGTAAGTTCAATCATTTTCGCAATTTTTTAATGAAATGACATGTTCACTTTCGTTTCTCGTAATCGTATACACAAGTTTTATATTCTTTCAGGTCAAAGCATCAGAAAGCTTATTAAAGATGGTCTCATTATTAAGAAACCCGTGGCCGTCCATTCCAGAGCCCGTGTACGCAAAAATACTGAAGCCAGACGCAAAGGACGTCACTGTGGTTTTGGTAAACGAAAGGGTACTGCAAACGCACGAACACCGCAAAAGGTAAAAATTAGTATTGTGTATGCAAAACAATATATTTCTCTGAATTTATGGAGCAATAAATAATAATAAATGTTCTACGTTGTTTATAGGACTTGTGGATTCAGAGAATGCGGGTTCTACGTAGACTTTTAAAAAAATACCGTGAGACAAAGAAAATTGATAGACATTTGTACCATTCTCTGTACATGAAGGCCAAAGGTAACGTTTTCAAGAACAAGAGAGTTCTAATGGAATTTATTCATAAAAAGAAAGCTGAGAAGGCGAGAGCAGAGATGCTTTCTGACCAAGCCGAGGCGCGCCGTACCAAAGTCAGAGAGGCACGCAAACGCAGGGCAGAACGAATTGCTACCAAGAAGCAAGAGCTGTTGCAGTCTTATCAACGTGAGGACGAAGCAGCGGCAGCGCAAAAGAAGTGATTTAAAGATCGTACGGATTATTGTATAAATAAAACATAAAAAACGAATTTTCTACATCTTTTTACTAAACTTAGAAGATTTGCTGTTCGAAACCCAACCTCTTTTAATAACTCGAATGTTAATTTTGGCTTAGAAGTGAAAATCTACCATCTAGTAATAAACATGCGAGAAAACAATTTTGGCTCTATCAAGTAGTTGAAAAATCCAAATTGTTTATACTTTTAATTAATTTTCTATTCGCACCAATAGATGGAAGCACTGTTTCTTTTTAAGTTATAGTCCTTGAAGTGCACATGTAGAGATAATTTCATGGTATAGTGAGAAAACTTAGAAGGTGCCCGTGAATTTTATACAAGTGAACTGAAATTATTCTTCTCGAACGCATAGTGTTAATGAATAAATAGTATTTTGAACAAAATCAAAGAAATATGGTGAAGTATTTCAATTGTATATGTATTGTTAAATAACAGTGTCAGTTGTGCATGAAGAACACGTGAGTTGTTAAAGAAATGATTTGAAATTTGTACAATATGTGAGAAAGCTAATCAAGAATATTTAAACGAAGAACTTGTATTGTTTAGGAGAACCACATTCTTCGATTGATTTCTCCTTTCGCATTCAAATATGTAAGATGTTCATATATTTATTTTGTTCTGAAAAGGGCTTATTAAGTTAAAATTTTTTCCAGTATACTCTACGATAATATCTTTTACTGTCGCATACAGTAGTAATACATATTACATCAGAAAAATAATCGTGTCGTTAATATTTTAAATTGTTAGTATTGCATTATAACGGTCAAGGATAACAATCATGTAGATAGTAGGGAGTAGTAGAAGGGAAAATGTCGGTATAGCTGTTTTTGGGGAAGATCCAGAAGATGTCGCCATTATTAGCAAAAAAAACTTTCGATGTCTCGTAATTAACGAAAACAATTTTTATTTTCTATAAAAGTCAAGTGTATTTATAAAAAATCTTTATATACATTAAGCATTGGAATTAAATGCTATCGACGGTCGATTTTCAAAGTCTCCGCTCACTGTATAGTTTCTGTCGTGCGTTCCGTTTGCCGTGGTAGCTCTGGTCCTCGATGCACCTGAGGCGCATATCATGGGAATTATTCTCCATTCATCTTGCAATTACAATCTGAATATAAAATATAGTAACATAGAACGTCTTTCACTGTCGTTAAAGCTCACAGTTCATAATTCCAAAATTCGTGCACATACGAATACAATTGGATTTTGAAAATGAAATGAACAATTTTATTAAATTGTTGCATTGGTCGCGCGTCACTGTGGCGTGACGACATCTTCCCTACAAACTCGGAACTGTTTTGGCGACATCTACCTAATAAAAAAATAACCATTATTTCTTTCCTTTATTATTTCCTACGCCACGATTTACCCTACGACATTTACTCTGTACACGACAATGCTCTCCTCGAGGGTAACGCCTAGTTACCCCAGGTGCTTCTGAAAATCTGTCGCCAGTAACATTTAATTCCGAAGTATCTCTGTCTGTTCTACGCGTATTTCAGAATAAATACTTCTGTTTTACTGTTTTACGTGTGTTCTAGAACAAATACTGTTGGTCTACTGTTCTACGTGTGTTCTAGAACGAATACTGCTGTTCTACCGCGATGATTGACTCGAATGAAGATGTTCGTAAATATCGAATATCTCAATTTAATGTTAGAATTTGATTATTCTGATCTTTTCCCCTCCCTTATAAAATTATTTTCTGGGTGATGCAATTTCTCTTGAAACCTAATTATGTTCCTTATAGTATTATAACCAGTGGTCAGCCATCTTACACATTGTTATTGTTAATATATTATTTTGTAAATGTTTTATATGGGGATAGGAAGATACACAATGGAAATGGGGGAGAGATTGATAAGTCGAATGAGAAATTATTTTTAAATACTTGTTATTTTTGAACAATTTTTTTCAGGGAGGCTGGCTACTGGGTAGGTGCTGAAATATGGCACTCTTGTTTTAACATCGTTGGTTCGAAATATTAATTCTCATTTAATTCGACAAATAATACTTTTATAATTTAATGCTATTTATTTAAAGAGACGATCATTTGATAATTTAATACAAACTTGTGTTATTCGGTAAACATTTTTATGTATTTCTATTTGTATAGTTGTTATGACTAAATAATTTTTTTTTAATGACGATTTAATAATGTGAAACAATTTTATTTTAGTTAATAAAAAACAATCAATCCAATACCATCAGTACTCGTTCTACAGCCAGACATCGTCGTCGAAAACGTTTACATGATGCCCGTAGGGCTGAAAACGAACAAAATTGTTTATTTAATGGAATACAAGTTAAATCTTCCTATGAAAATTCATTATCTGTTAATGGAACAGTTGGTAATCAAGAAGTTATTGCTGGGAATGATACAGAAGGTGTACAAAGGATAACTAAGACCAAAGTATGCAAATTGTCTAAGAAGAACAGAAATAAATTGAAACAATTAGAAACTGAATTGGTTGCAGATCAAATTGTTCCAAGTATAGAAAATAATACAACTGAGTTGAAAGCCTTGGAAACAGTTGTAGGAGGCTCTAAAGAAGGAGTAACTTCTGTAGAAGGTAATAATAACTCTATACAGGATTGTCTACTATGTTATACTGTATTGTGGAATATAAAATTGTATCAAAACGAAAACGGACTCTTTCCAAAATATCTCATTATATTCTAAACAGGAAACTAAATAAGAAACCCACTACATTTTTATTTCTTTCTTTTACAGGTCATATTGAACTCGATAAATTAGGATCTGCATCATTATTAAATTCACCGATAGCTGCGAAAATGGCAGAGAATAAAATAAATATCTCTGAGAAAACAAGAGAGGAAGTGAAGAATGATCGAGCAGCAAAAAAGGCAGCTAAGGCACTTGCAAAAGCAAAAGCAAAAACTGATAAGTTACAGAATAAAACAAGCTCCAGCACTAAACCTGCATCTGCTGATAGTACTAACGACGAACAAACTGTCGAAACATCCAAAAGCATACTCAACGAAAATGTTCAGAATAAGACACCCAAAAGTCATACAATTTCTAGTACGTGTACGAAAACCGCATCGATGGATACTAACGCAGAGGGTAAAAGCAAAGCGGAAATACGTGTTGAGAGAAGAGCGAAACAAGAGGCGCAACGAGCAGTCAAGCAACAGCTCATGCAGAATAAAATTCAAATTAAGACTAAAGAAACCGAAGAAACTAAGGCACGCGTAGTGCATCGGACGGAGGTTACAATCGAGTTCGCGAAAAAACCTGCAACACCTAAAAAATCTATTGCGAAAGACAATACTCACGAAATCAAACTTTTCAAACACTTATACCACGAAAGAGAACAAGCGAACGTCGACAAGCTCTCGGTGAATTCTCACATACATCCGGCAATAGTCAGATTAGGTGCACAATACGCAAAAAAGGTAATAGTAGGCAGCAACGCGAGATGCGTCGCATTGTTGGCTACTGTAAAACAGCTTATCCAAGATTTTGAGCGACCCTCGCAGGCTGATTTTATTAGGGGCCTCAAGGCTAGTCTGCTAGAATCGATGGCTTACTTGCATTACTGTAGGCCACTCGCTGTATCTATGCAGAACGCGATCAGGCATTTGACGAGACACATGACACAGCTGCCTTCTGCGTTATGCGATGCAGAAGTAAGTAGATATATACGACACTTCATCTGGAAAGTACCGACGGAGGTATCCTATAGAAGTAGTGTTCGGTAATAGAAATTTGAATATTCTTTCTTGTAAGACTTCGCTTTTGAAAATGCAATTGTATCTTCCAGGCAAAAAGTAAATTGCGTATTGTGATAGATACTTATATACGCGAACAGATACAGCTTGCCGACGATGCGATATCGTTAACTATTCAGCAAAAGGTGTCCAACGGCGATGTAATCTTAACGTATGGCTAGTAAGTGTCCATACATGTGCAATGAAACACGACACGGATCACATTTGAAACAACTTGTCGATCTCGGTGGTCTGTTTCAGGTCCTACATCCTGCCTTAATTAACTTAGTGATATTTGCAACATAATCGATATTGCTTTTAGCTCGTCTTTAATTCACAAAATCCTGTTAGACGCGCACATCGCGAAGAAACAGTTTCGCGTTATAGTTGTGGACGGAAGGCCTTGGTTAGAAGGAAAGGAGCAGCTCAAGCGTCTTTCGAGGCATGGCATCGAGTGCTCCTATATCTTAATCAGTGCTTTGAGCTACGTAATGTCAGAAGTAAGGGCTCGAATTCACTATCCTTGTCACGAACTCTAACGTGATTTATTCATTTACGGTTGATACTAAACAGGTGAGTAAAGTATTTCTGGGCGCTCATGCGATATTGGCGAACGGTGCGGTGATGTCGAGGGCTGGCACCGCGCAAGTTGCGCTTATGGCCAGAGCCTTTAATATTCCAGTGCTGGTGGCTTGCGAAACCCACAAATTCTATGAACGTGTACAGACGGATTCTATCGTTTATAACGAGCTGGGTAAACATTACAATTGGCAAAACAAACCGATTAGTTTGTTGCATATGAAAGATCTCCGATTTTAGAATGTATATGTTGCAAAGCGGTTTAATCTAGAAATACTATTACAGTCTATAGATTCATTACACAGTAGACTCCTTAACCGACTCATTTGGAATCCGAATTCGTCCCGAATAAACGATTGAAATTGTGATAATTTCGTAAAAACAGATAGTAAAATCGGACATTTCATTATGTAACAATCTGTGTATATGATGAATCTTTAGAAATTTATGAAACAAAATCTAATGTTTCAGGTAATGCGGATGAACTCGCGCAAGGATGCGGCTCAAAGAAATGCGAGCTTGCCAAATGGAAGGCAAAGAAATTGTTGAATCTTTTAAATATTACGTACGATGTTACGCCAGCCGATCTGGTTACGGCTGTTGTTACGGAATTAGCGATTCTACCGTGCACCAGTGTTCCTGTGATTTTACGGATCAAACCGTCTGAGATTTAATTCTTAATACTTGAATACCGACTCTGAGGCGCTACTACAAGTTGCTATACCATTATTAAAAATGTTGTATACATGATTAAATTTGTTTTGTATTTAAACATTTATTATTCATATGTATAGAATAAAAAATTCATACAGAACGGAAATATTCTAGATTGAAAAAACATTTGGTTCTTTGGAATTGAAGTAGCTGTAAGTGGAAAGGGTTAACTTTTTGCGATCATTAATTACGTTTATTACGTACAACCAAATATTTCGTGACTGAATATTGTAAAAATTGATCGACACACGATTAAAGATGACTACACTGTCCTACTAAAGCTAATTCGTTTAGTGATTAAACCGATCCTATTTTCTGTTTTTTTTTTATTATCTTAGCAATTTTGTTCTGAACGTGCACATTGTGTTGTTGCAATGAGCTCTGTTGGTAAGTAAAAACAATCAGTTTGGTTAGGTTAGAATGAGCGATAAACGTATTTGGAATGTTGCTGCAATTTACTATCGGTTACATGCAAAATGTTTCAGATCGTACAACTCTATATTACATATTTTTTGAGGTTTTAAGAACATATATTTAAAGTAAAGTATAGTTGGCAATCAGTGAGTGAGGAATTTGATCAAGGAAAATATAACCCTCTAACAAATTCAATCCTCGTCTTCATATGAAGGTCGTCTTCGAATTTCGTGCTGATTTGTTCTCAATCAACAAATAATTGTGAAAAATGATGAACAAATTGTTCGTTCGTAATAAATTTGTTTCATCATGTATCAATAAATCATTGTTTTTTTCAACAAAACCAGATATTCATGAAATAATTGCTACTCAGTTGGGGTTAAACGACGACACTTTTAGACATGTTTTTAAAAAGAAAATTGACGTTAATGATAGACTCTCCGAGCAGCAAATCGTCCAAAACTGCTGCACTCTTAAGGTATAAATTATTAATAATACAATTAAGTATTTTATAATTTCATCTTGTTAACAATGTTTCTGTTTTGATTTTGTCAGAAGTTGATGGTGGATTTGAAATCAACTGATTTCTTGATGGACTGTTTGAAACTGAGGAATAATATTATGACTAATAGAATTCAATTGATGGAAGAATTCGGGGTCAAAACAATAACTTTAGAATATATTGCTAAGTACGATTCTTCCTCTTAACTGTTTCAAAGTCAGGAATTGTTTTGAAAACCGTGTTGAATAGCGAAAACCATATCTAAGATGTGATATTTATGACTTACAAGTTATCTATCATTTATTTTAGGTTTCCACGTTCAATGCGAAAAACAATATATGCATTTAAAAAACTGCATAAAATTTCACGTGAAGTGGACATAGGAATAAATATATTTAATAGCATTGAAATATACAAAGTGCCATATACGCTACAAGTATCTGACAAGTTTCATATGTCAGATTATTACCTACATTGTATGGCATATTACAAGAACTATATTCTGAAATTGTGCCATGTAAATATTCTGAAGCCTCAGTGGTTCAAGTATCAGAGCTTTAGACAGTTGAAGAGGTTGATGAACATTTACAAAACTGAACTACAGCTTGACAACGAATTTGTGAGTACAATTTAGTCGTGCTAGGAAGTAACGCGAAGCGACATAAATTAAATTGAATTTGTTGTACAGATAATCAGGAACCCCTTCTTATTGCACTATGATTTGGACAATATTGTTAGCTTATTAAATACATTCAAAGACCAAAAAATAGCTGGATTAAACTTTATCGAGGTGGTGAAGAAGTATCCACGTATTTTATACTACAATGTATCCAATACTAAGGAACTGCTAAATCTGTTTGACCAATACAATGTACCAGACAATGTAATTCGTAACAATTTGTCGATTTTTCAAATGAATAAGACGACGTTCAAGAAAAGATATGACGCTATATCAAACCATTCTGAATTCGTGGCATGGTTGAAACACTCAAAGATATTTTACACGCTCAAGGCATACAACGCGACTATGGATCGCGTTAATGACCTTCAGCACATGAACGTAGAAGGCAAGACCTCTTTCTATGCGCTGTATTGTTCAAGAAATCGTTTTGCAAGGTCGGGACAAGTAAAGTACAACAAGAGTGCGTTAGCTATCGATGTCCGGCATTTTTTCTTTTATTTAAATTAACCAAAGCTGTCTGCTTGTTACAGGTTATATATGTCCTCTCTGACTCCTCGGTCAGCCAAGAAGAAGTATTTGAAGAATTTGTTCAAGCAAGAATTAGAGGGGACGGGGGAGGAATTAGTCGATTACATAACAAGGCATCCTCACTGGAAAAATGTACCGATCAGTTCTGTACATAAAATGCTGGTCTATTTGAAACAACGTTACTCGGACGAAGATATTATTTCGAACCTTCATCTTACGCTATATCCAAAGTAAGTTCGCGCGTATGCTTGAACACGTACAAGTTACGGATAATTACATATTACTGATCGAAATAAGAAGTAATTTTATTGTCATTATTAAGTAACACGTTCAACCTGTTACCAAGACGCTTTACCAATTTTGTTGTTGTCACAGGCATGTGGTCGACGGGATGCTCTCAAAAGTATACAATGACGACAGTTTACAGAAAGATTGTACGGATAGTCAACGCCTTGCATTATGTTTGTACATGATGGAGGAACTGCATCATTTTTCTGGCGATGCCATTTGGAATATAAATGAAACCAAGAAAGATTCGTGCGAGTTAAATGAAGATGATGTCGACGAAAGTGATTTAAAAAGCTTGGAGCAATGTACAGATAGCTATACTAGGATACGTTCTGAATATTAATCAAAATATTCCTCGGAAATATAGGTGATAGTCGTTTCGTTTGGATTGTATTAGCTTTTCTCGATTTATTAAAAATCATGTTTGTACACATGTAAAATATCGACGTATCAGATTTCTTAGAAATGCACCTTTTTAAGATCGATTATTACATACTGTTTTATAATTTATCTTCGATAGTATTCTGACTAAGAAGTAAAAATAGGACGATATGCAAACACATGATATATATATACACACATACATACATATATATATATATATATATATATGTATATACTTTTTTTTTTTACAAACGCCGCACGCACAATACGCTTTTAATATACAATAATATCACCATAAAATACGTATAACATTAGAGACTGTCAACCCGTGTCCATTTTCACTCGACACGGCTCGATTAATCGCCGTGGAAAGAAATGGAAACGGTAGAAGACACGAATACAGACGCACTCATCCGATAAGAGCACATACACAAAACACGTTAAGCTAAGTTTTTTTCAAGGCACTTGGAATGCTCCAATTAATTTAACACGTCCTAGTTATTATAAAAACGCTACAAAAATTCTTAATCGATACTTCTATCGTTCGAAATCTCTTCCAGACGGAAACTTTCCGTGAACTTTCTCGAAGTACAAACTCATGGAACAGACCGGGGAAGGGGGGGGGGGGGGGGGTAAAAGCTTTAAGAAAACGATCTTCCCTAGTTCGACTGGTTAAAAATTGAAAATAAATATACATATATAACGCAACACGGTTTAATTTACAAATACTAAACAGAAAGAGATGAGAAGACTTAAATTGAAATACGAATCCTACTTCTACGATCCTACGGAGGATCGGTATCGATACGAAAACTATAATTGGTGTAAAGCTGTATGTCTTTCGAGGGTTTGAGTTTGCGGAGCGAACCCAAAATCCCGTGCTTATCTACGAAAATCAACTGCAAATCAGAACACTTTATACAGTACCGTATATATTTGCTTTATCTTTCGGAACGTTTGAACTTCCTCGTATTCCACGGTTTCCCGTTGTTCGAATCAAGCTAATGGAAATCAACACTTTATCGACCGGCGACTATTTCAGAATTTTTTTAAGGCCCATGATCCATCATTGAAAACTTTTTAATAGGTCTATCAACGCTGACAGCAATTTTTATTGCGAATCAACAACGCATCCCCAATAATATTGTCTAATAATTGTTGTTACAAATTCGAATGCAAAAATAGAATTTTAAGCTTCATTTCGATACAGCGCGAATATTAAAAATCCTAATAATAGACTTCCGGTCGATAATGTGTTTAGACGCTCTCGGCGCTCCGTAAACGTTTCCGAGATAAAGGAAATACGTAGTTTCAATGCGAAACTCTTCGGCGATCGGTAGACTGCGGAATCCGCATGGAAATCCCCGGACCGGTTCGATCGTTCGAAAGAGAGGTTCGACGAGAATCTAGTTCTCGTTTGAAGAATTTCGAGACGGTCCCGAGACGTCGAAGAGGCTCGGCTCGGCTAGAACGAGTCTAGAGCGCAGGTTTCGAGTCAGTTCAGAAAAGGAGGCAGCTGCACATAGTTCTGTTGGCTAGCCGGCTCACTCTTCACCATCACTTGGTCCTTGAGTCCTTGACGGGCTTGCGGCGAGTGCATGCCGTACTCCTGTTTCTGGTCTTGCTGGGGTTGCTGTTGCTGCTGTTGCTGCGCGTAGTCGGGCTGCTCGTGCTGATACTTGTCCGCCGGACTCAGCCCGCTCACGTAATCCAACTGTTTGTTCTGCTGATGGTCCTCCTCGGACATCGAGTTGGCCAGATGCGTGGGCGGCGAGTGCGCGGCCACCATCGTCTGGTAATCGTTGCGGGTCAACGGCGGCGGAGGACTGTTCCCGGCGTTCATGTAGTCCTGGTGGACCCGCATCGCGTTCCCGGACGGTGTCGAGAACAACGAGGTGTCGTGCTGCGGCAGCATGGTCGCGTACGGGTACGCGGACCCGTTGTTGCTCGGCCCGCCGAACGAAGTCGAGTACGGCGAGTTCGAGGGACTGAGCAGGTTCAAATGAGGCGCCAGATCGTAGGCCGGCGTGTACGTCCAAGCGTCCGGAGGCGCCGTCGCCGTCGTCGGCGAGGCGAACGGGTTCAAGCTGTTGTTCAGCGAGGTGAACGATCCTGCAACACCGTACAAAAACGTCAGTCGTCGTCCGAAAACCTGGTGTTAAGGCGTCGTTCACTGTACTGAACGATTCCTCTGAATATTGCACTTGGTGCCTATTGACTTCGAAGGACCACCCACTGATGTGGGAATGAATGACTCTGAATATGCAGGACTCCCACTGATGGGATTGAACGAGAGCCTGAACTCGTGAGAGACGATCGACTTGTAGGGTTTAGTTGAAGTTTATTCTGCGTTTCTGTACTGTACAAGCTGTGTAATCGAATCTGTTTAGACTATCTTGTCTTAACACCTGGATCGAGCGATTCTACGCGAATTCTCTCCAACCGAACGACTCTCGCGGTAGGATACGGTCGCCCACCGACCAGTATCCCCGCCAGACAATAATAAGTAGGTTTTTACTTCAATTTTCCTACATAAACGTCACAATATTAAAATAAAAATCGCAACCGTAATATTAATAACCGCAATACGAACAAGCCAAATGGAAATATATTATAAAACTATAATGTAATAGAGGCAATCGAACTCCGTAGCATGTAGATAAATCTTTGTGATAGGGACTACAAAAGACTGAATCCGTAAATTATAAAACATATAGCATAAGTCATTATCTATATTTTTTATATAATAATTGTTATGTAAATAAAGAGTTTTTGAATTGAAAAAAAAAAAAGTATCCCCGCCTGTCACGCGGGAGACCGGGGTTCGATTCCCCGTCGGGGAGAGTATATTTTTGTCCTTTTTTATTTTTTCTTTAAGCCAAAGATTGTTGTAACGACCTGGCCCTAAGATTATTAAACCTCACTATTATAACGACGTGCAATACGTTTGCCAAAGACATGTAGCTTAGAAAACTGCAATATGTAAATACCTAATCATTATCCGCATAAGAAAATTATAACTCCCCACATCATTATAATTATACACATCCGTGATAATCATTCACTGTAATATAACCAAGCCATAGATCACATGTACAGTTTTTATTACTAGTGCCTTTCTGTACAGAGCATACCATCAATGTGTAAGCAACACCGTCTTAGTTTAACCCCTTGGGTACATTTGACGTCTGAGACACGTCATTCACTTTTTTCCCCTAAGAGCGGATGACGTGTCTAAGACGTCAAACCAAAAATTAAACTTTGAATTTATTTCATTTAGTTTTATTTTGTTGTTATTAATTTATTTTTGTTTTGCAATTCTAATTAGTTGAAGACATCTTAATACTACATATGTCACCAATATTTTAGAAATAAATACATTCTTACGTAAAATGTACTGCCTTTACATACTACTCCAAGCAACCAAAAATTATTTCCGTTCCACATGCAAATATTTTCTCAAATAAATCCGTACCCAAGGGGTTAAGTAACCATTGTCGCAATAACTGCTGTATATAATCATTGTCGAAACTGCGCATTCCCAAACTTCCGGGCCTATAATTTAGTGTTCATATATATCTTGTTATACTTTTTTGAGCGTTTAAGTTTATTGTACCCTGTGTATATATGTATTTATTGGCACAATAAACGCTTGTTTGAAAAAAAAAAAAAAAAAAACGGTCGCCCACCGACGCAGAAAGCTTCCCTTGCAAACAAGAGTATTTTCTATTGTAAGGATCTTAACAACAAAGTAAAGCTACTCTGCTATAAACTTCTGATACGACCGATCATAACATACGGTATCCCAATTTGGTTCAACATCAGTGCGAGCACTATGGAAAAAATAAGAATGCTAGAACGGAAATGCCTCAGAGCCTGCCTCAACACGTACAGATCCCCGGAATTAAACTTCACCAAAAGAGTAAGCAACTATAAATTATATGGTAAAGCAAAGATTATAATCTATTCATGTTAACCCTTTGCACTCGAATAGTGACTCTGAGGCACCACTAAAAATTGCAATGTCATTATTTGAAATAATTTTTACGTCACTATGCTTGCATTTAGTAAAGTGATAACAGTTTCACTGTTGTAAAGACGAATAATCGTAAAAACCTGAATACGCATTAGAGGAAATGTATCACGTAATGTGGAATTTTAGAGACCAGAAGACATGCTTTGGTTTTCGAGTGCAAAGGGTTAAAATTGATAAGAAATCATTGGGCAAACATTAGAGAAATTCATAACAATAGCCTGATAAATAGTTCCATTTACCCAAATCCCAAATATTTCGGAAGAAACCAAACAAAACGGGTACACGCCACCAGAATCATTCATATATCTCGATAGTGTAGGACTCGTACAGAATAACGATAGCCTACCAATCATTTATCATTTTAACAGAAAAAACTATAATAAGAAAATCACATACAATAGCGACATACAGTGGAGGACAAAAGTATTCGTACACTCTTCAAACCTAAATAACTTTTTCAAGATTGGACCAAACGTCTTGACTTTTCTTGAGCAATTAGTTGCATCGATTTAATAAATGATATACAAAATAAATCTTGTAAATGACTAATAAAAAAGGAACTTTTTAAATATTTTTGTATTTGAGCTGCGCACAAAAAATTTTAAAGACGCATCTGGTAGATCTATGATAATTATACGCATGCAGAAAAATTTGTTAAAATCGATCGACGTACACACGAGCTACGTGCCATCGAAACTGGTGAAACTCGGAATTTTTCACGATTCTTGATCAGTTTCTGCTTAAACTACAGAAATTCTTACATCTTTCTACGCGTGCCATTTTTTCCCGCGTCAATCGATTTCAGTCAGATTTTCAGCATGCGTATAACTAACACAGTTCTGAATAAACGCATATTTGAAATTTTCAGTACGAGTTGAAATAAAAGTGTTTTAAAAAATGTCTTTTCTTCTTTCCCACGTAATTTCTACCAGTTCGAATTATTTCACTTAGAATTGTATCGCTTGGTAAGTCAATGTTTCTAGCTGCTCCACGAAAGTCGAGTCGTTTGGCTCAATTTTGAAAAAGTTATTTAGATTTAACACGTTGAATGCTTATGTCCGTCCCTGGGGACTGACAATTTAGAAATTAAGTTGAGAAGAGAAATTAAATAGAAATCAAATTTAGAAATTAATATGTTATAGATCGGATCGGCATCCGGTAGGTGGATGGAGTCGATTTAAAGGGTATTCGATCGATCGCTCGGGGGTAATCGTAACGTCCGATCTCTCGATCTTCATCGAGCGATTCGTGTTCGCGTTTCGTCGAATCACCTGACAAGCCTGGACTAGCCGACCCAGCAGCCATGTAACCGGCGGTCTTGCGCGGCGGTTCCCTCTTCCGCCATTTTGCACGGCGATTCTGGAACCAAACTTGAACCCTGGACTCGGAAAGAGCGAGTTTCACGGCGAGCTCCTCGCGAGCGAACACGTCCGGGTACGGTGCTCGTTCGAACGCCTTTTCCAGCTCGTCCAGCTGGTACGCCGTGAACGTGGTTCTGGAACGGAACCGCATTGAAAATCTCGAGAGGTTCAATCGACACGCCTCTCGCGATCGGAAGAATCGCGACGCGAACGTACCTGGTCTTCTTCTTCTTGGTCCCGTTGTTGTCGGTCTTCTTCTTCGAGTCTTTCTTGGCCGGTTGCGCCTCGCTGCTCACTGCAAAACACGAATTGCAAACACGATTCGTTTTTGTAAGTTTGCTGGAAAAACCAGCAGCGAACCGGTTTCTTCGAGAATCGCGACCGACGATGACGAGAAACGCCGACTTTAACCCTTTGCACTCGAAGCTGTTTTACCTTCGAAAATGAAGGCATGTCTTCTGGTCTCGAAAATTCCACTTTACATGATTTATTTTCTCTTATGGATATTCAGGTTATTACTATTATTCGTTTGTGCGACAGTGAGACTGTTATCACTTTCCTAAACGCAAGCATAGTGATGTAAAAATTATTTCAAATAATGGCGTTGCAATTTTTAGTGGTGCTCCAGAGTCACCATTCGAGTGCAAAGAGTTCAATATTCCAACCGCGCAGTCTAGACTTTTACGAACCGAAATCTAGCATCGCCGATACTTTCGTTCGGCCGTAAATCTCCGCGAAACGATACGACGCGACGTTCGCGATTCAACGAGGATTCTACGAACGAACGTTCACCAACCTGGCGCGAGAGCGTTCATCGGGTCCTCCGGTTTCCTCTTGAGCGGATTTCCCAGTTGAAGGCCCTGCTGCAGCGTGGTGGACGTCGGCGTCGCGGCGCTCGACGTCGAGGTGGTGACGTCCTGCGTCTGAGGTAGCGGCGCGTACATCCCGGCGAGCTCGAGTTCTTTCAGCTCCTTCTGTTGTTGTTGTTGCTGCTGTTGCAGATGGTGATGCGACGCCTGGTGATGCGGCGGAGGACTGTTCGAAGAGTCCAGTTTGTGAAGGTGGCCGCCGGTCGGCATGAGATCGCCGCCGTGGTGGCCACCGTGCAGTCCCAGCATCACCTGGATGCTGTGCACGCCCGTGCCGCCTCTGCCGCCGAAGTCGGAGAAGATCGGGTCGTCGAAGGGACCTCCGTCCATGGTGGCGAAGAACTTTCGAGGAACTGGATCCGGAAGATCTCGTTCGCGCGATCGCACCGGACGCGGAAACGAACACGAATCACCGTCGACCACTTCCTCGAATGCTCGAAACACGCGTTGGATCGGCTTTCCCGAACGTCGGATTCTTCGTGGATCGAAGGGTGGTTCGGGCGTTCGCTGGTTCCTCGGACGTTTCGTCGGTTGTAGCTAAGATTCGCGGCGGTCCCGCGGCAATTATGCAAAAAAGCACGCGTGTACGGGTGATCGCGTTAGCGGCACCGGTAATGGAATCCGGACCAATTGCGATCAATTGTTGCCCGGGTTATGATTAATTTTGATTAGTTTTAACCGGAGTTAACTAAGCGACCGGCGCGGCGTTCGCGAACATTGGCCCCGGGACGAGACGAGACGAGACCGCGAGCGGAGCGTGGAGCGGTGCCGAGCGGGTTGGCGGTGTTCACCGTAGACAGGGAAAAACCAGGACCTTGGAGGACGGTGTGCCACGGAATGGATCGTGTGGTCCCGGGACGCGGTTTCTATTGACCGGGCTGCGTGTTCGATCGCGAAGAGCGGCCTATCCTCGCGCCACCGACGATTCTCCTCTGACTCTGGCTAATCAACCGACACTCACACACGCTTATATTTTCAACGGGTTGCCGGCCAGGCCGCCCCCACACATGGAAGCCAGCCAATCCTGTGGCAACTGGCCGCCTCGACTCGATCCACGAGAGGACGGCCGTTTTATGCGGGCGCGGTGCGCGCTCTCTGCCTCGTTTTCTTCCTCTTTCCTTCTCTTTCTCGCCCGTTCCAAGCCCGTATCCTCCCTCTCGCGTCCTTTTTTTCCCTATTCCGCTCTTTCCGAGCCCCGCGCGCGACGCCTCCTCGAGATCCCTCGCTCCCTTGCGCTCCCTTGCTCTCCCTTGCTCTCCCTTGCGCTCCCTTGCGCTCTCTTGCGCTCTCTAACGCTCCCTTGCGCTCCCTCGCTTCTCTCTTCGTCCAACCGTCTCTCTTTTCCCTGTTTTCGGCGTCCGCGCCCGCTCCCCTCGGCGCAGAGAGAAACGGACGATCCGAGTTTTGTCACCGATGCGACCGCCTACCGGCACACCGGAGAACGCCGCGCCGCCAAGATCCGCGCGACGCGTCCCGACGCCGCGATGACGTCGCGACACCGTAGAGGGGTGCGTGGGAACCGGATCGACCATCCTCGGCCCCGTGGCGTCGATCTCTCGCCTCCTTCCCATCGTTATGGGAAAATCGCCGATGCCACCGCGGCTTTCGCGACCCCCGACCTTTCCGCGGTTCTCCGAATCGGCGTCCGAAGGTCGCACCAGCCATCCCCGAGTCTATCGCCGTTCCCGATCATCGAACGATCTTCCAACGATCTTCCAACGATCTTCCAACGATCTTCCAACGATCTTCCAACCCTTTGCCGCGAATCCGAACGATTCCTTCGAGCGACTTTATCGAAGGTCGGCCGCGGTGTCTCTCGCCAGCGTTCAAATCACCGCCGCGCGTTCCAAGTTCGGGCTCGATTTCTCCGTCTCGCGTTCTCCCGACGCATGCTATGGATTTTCATAGACACGCTCCGGACTTGGAGCGTACTGCGCGAACGCGATGTCCTCGAGCCATTGCTGCTTCGATTTCCAATCGGCGCGAGGCAACTCGACGACCGTCTCTCCGTCGAATATCCCTTGCGATCGACGCAGCGAGACGCTTCGCGAATCCAAATCCGCTACGGCAGGAACGACGAAACGCGTTGAACAACTGCTTCCGTTCCTCGGCGTCTCTCGCCTGTTCCGGCGCACGATCACCGCGACACGTCGAACGGAAAACTGTACACCAAGACACTTGGTTCCGGTCCGAGATGCTGGAAAATCCAGTCGAACCGGAGAAAGATGTCCGCGATCGTCGTGGACGGTATCCGGGAGTCCTTGAACCCGACCTTCGAGCCTCGATCCCTCTGTTCGCGAGATTGCACGGTCCACGAGCGTCGACGCGATGCTCCTCGGCACTGGACGGCTGTCCCTTCGAGACCGACAGGATCGTCCCGTTCGCGGTGGACACTCGCGGTTATCCTTCGAGCACTCGATCCGCCAAACCCTCGAGATTTTTCCCGGGGATCGATCGTCGCGGGATCGGCCGGCGCCGCGTCGGATCTTGCTCGCCGATCGATACGAATCCCCGTGGATCCGGGACGGTTCGACGCGAAGGACGGCAAAGGTAAGGGTACCTACGCTTTCCAAGAGATCCATGTCCGTTGACCGGCAGCGTGGCACTGAGCTCTTAAGCGCAGGCTCAATGAAACCAGCAATCGCCAGGAATTGCCTCGAATTGGCCCAATCAAACTACCCCCATTCCGTGTGTACACGCGTATATTAACTGCTAATTTCATCGGCGGTAATTAGCGCGCGCGGCTGTCACGGCGCGCTGATTTAATTGCGACTCGCGGACTCTTTCCCTCTTCGCCCCTTCCCCGGCCGACCGACCGACCGTCTTTCTCGCGACGATCCGACCTCCTGGGGACCGAGGACGATCGGACAACCGGTGGCCACCGGTTCCCGCGGCTTTCCGTCTCGTTTCGCCCGTTAATCGCTTTGTTTACGGCTCGTCGGAATCGAGCCACGTCGCCCGACGAAAACGCGTCGCTGCCGGCCGCTCTGTCGGCTCTGCGAGCCGGAGACTCTGAGACCTTTGAGCCCTTCCAGCTGGAGACTCCGAGACTTTTGAGCCCTTCGAGTCGCTGCGGATTCGGGGCTTGCTCGGGGCATCGTATACCAATTTCCTCAATTTTACATTTCTCGCGTTAACGCGAAGCGAAACTCCAACTTTCGTCGGAAGCGCGTTTTCATAGAAATATCGAACGTGCTTAGGAAATTGCGCTTGGGATCTCCGATGCTCCGGTTTTCAGCGAGAAAACGACCGCGGAAATACGAGACCGATGTATTTTCTTCGGCGTACGACCAGAGATAAAAATACGTGTTGTTTTTCATTAAATGCGTCGGTACGCGTGATCGACGACGGGCAGGATTCTCGGACACTTCGCCGGTCGAAGGTCAACGGTGTTTGCGCCGTATGAGAGAAACGCGAACGACTCGTCGTGGGTCGCGTCTACGCGTTCCCGCTCGAAGACCGCCCTCGACGTAGCGAGGCTCGGACCTACAGTCCGCGACAATAGAATAGCACACCCCGTAAAATTTGTTAATTCTTATTTATTAAAGTATAAAAATATAATTTTGAATATGTAGACAGGTACACATAAGTGTTGAACACCAAATAGCGCTAAGTTTCTATATACAAGGATGGTCCTTTTTGTTTCATCTGCAAAAATGTATATATCTTGATAAACCGGTGCGACAAAATAATAGCACATTATTGCAATTAATTAACATTTATGCATACATACGAAGGGAACTCGATATTTAATATTTTCTAGATCCTCCAGAGTTTTTTATAACCGACATTATTCGCTTTGGAATCGACTTGAATAATTTTTTAATCCTTTTCTGCTTCATTCGTTCCCATTCGAGTGCGATGCACTCTTTTAATTCGTTTACGTTATTAAACTGTTTCCCTTTAGCATAAACTGCTCTAGCAAGGTCTCCCCAATAGTTTTCTATAATATTCAAGTCAGGGGAACGAGCTGGCCATTGCAAGACTTGAATATTTTCCGTCTCGAAGAATGCTTTCACAATCTTTGCGTTGTGAACCGCTGCATTATCCTGCTGGAATATGTGTTTTTCCCCGGAAATTCTGGTTGCGTGTGTGGTTATTTGTTCACAGATTAACATTAGATATTTCACACTGTTCATTCTTCCACTGATAAAATTAATATCCGTCTTTCCATGGTAGCCGATACCGGCCCACACCATGACTCCTCCGCCACCCATCTGACGACGGATCAAAAACATTTTTTCTTTACGTAAATCGTGGTAATAATAACTCCACCCGTCAGGTCCATCGAGATTAAACTTCTTTTCGTCGGTGAACATGACTTTTCTCCACTTCTTCATCCAGTGAGCATGTTGCTCTGCGAACTGCAACCTTGCCTTCTTATGCGCTTCGGTTAGAGGCGGTTTTTTAAGCTTCCTTCGCTGCAGGTGCTTAGATCTTTGCAGGACACGTTGCACATTTCTGACGTTTGTTTGTACGCCTGCTGCTTCAGCAATCGGCCTGGTAGTCATTGGTGCATTCGATGCTGCCCTTAGAATAGCACGTTTCTCTCGTGCTGATAGTGCCGCAGGTTGTCCAGGACGTTTTGTATTACCGTATTTCTCGGGGGTTTTCAAATAATTCATGACAACCTTTCGGCTTCTATGAATTACTTTCGCAATCTATGAAATAGCAACATTTTCTTTAGATAGTGTCATAATTGTTTTCATTTCACTATCTATTAACTTCTTTCCACGACCCATTTTTTTAGAAGTTTTCTGCAATAATTTACCATACTATACAGGGTGTCCCACGCAACTGGAACAGGCTGTACCTCCTAAATGGTTGAGAATAGAAGAAAATGTTATAAGTAGAAGTTAAATGGTATCAGACGGTGCATAATATGCAACTAATTTTCTGCACTTTTGTGCATCGGTGCATCAGAAAAATGCAACTGCATATTTTTTTTAAATAGAAACCTATATTTTTGACTAATAAGGGATGCATAAAGAGACACCAGGAATGTGTTGCATAACGTCAAGAAGCGGATGGAAAAATGTTTGGACTTCAATGGAGGACCGTTTGAACACTTGTTGTAACGTAAGTACTCCGGAACACTTGCCGAGAAACCGAAATAATTCAGACAACTTTTAGTTTCGATAACTTCTTAACGAATAAGTTTAGGGCATAAGTATGTCAGTACTTTTATGTAGAGCACAAGAAACTGCATCGATTGGTGCCGTCAAAAATATAGGTTTCTATTTAAAAAAAATATGCAGTTGCATTTTTCTGATGCACCGATGCACAAAAGTGCATAAAATTAGTTGCATATTATGCACCGCCTGATACCATTTAACTTCTACTTATAACATTTTCTTCTATTCTCAACCATTTAGGAGGTACAGCCTGTTCCAGTTGCGTGGGACACCCTGTATATCAAATACTTAGCCACCTTCCTTTGCTCGTGTTCAACTGAGAAGTGAGAGTGTAGCATGTGTGCTATTATTTTGTCGGATTACGTTTTCATGAAATCTACCAAAACGACGATTCTAAGAATTTAGGGGCAGTGTTTACGTGTCAAAGTCACTAAGATGGATATATAAGAAGTAACTCAACAAGCATATGGATTGAACGCTCTCATTTCTGTTCTGTTTTTAAAATACTACGAAATTTAGAAGGTGTGCTATTCTATTGTCGCGGACTGTAGGTCAAGGAGTCGTTCGTAGCGGCGATTCGCGCGCGAGCTGGCTCGTCCGGACCAACGGCAGCCCCGTTTCGAGGATCCGAACGATCGATCGGGGAACCCAGGGACGACCGGATATGCGGGCGAGCCGCAGGACATCCGCGGGTACAGGAGCCGGTCGCCGCCGCGAGGACGCCGGTCGAGCGCAAGAGCGAGAAGTCGGCAACTTAACTGGCCTAAATGGGTTTAACTCGATGTGATTTTGCTGGCGAACCACTAAATTGAACGAATACGAACTAAACTGAACTCAACTAAGCTAATCATATCACATTACTAGCGTTATTAGCCGAGAGACGATATAAGTGAAGGCCCGGTGGTGCCGGGCTGCAGTAACGGGTCGCCTCCTGCGCTGACCCTCCGCAAGACTTTCCTTTCGACCCCGTGTACCCTTTCGACCCTCGTCGAGGATCGTGCACGGTGCTCGCCGTGACCCCCTCCGTCGCCAAGCTCGGTGTCGTTCGCGAAACGTGCGCGATTTTGCTTTCACGGAGACGGTTCTCGCAAAGGGCCGCGCGCGGTCTACAGTTTCTGGACGAAGACAACCACGACGGAGACGACGACGGTGACGGTGACGGCGACGGTGCATTCCTCGGAAAACGAACGCCCGCGACACGTGGTTCCGGAGACGACGACGCCCGATCGTGTCCGAACCGTCGCTCCGACGGCCAACGGGAAGCACGTGGCTCGGAAGACGACGCCTCGCGCGGCAAACTCGAATCAGGACGAACTTCGTGGTTCCGAAGTTGGCCTCCGAGAAGAACGACCGCATTCGTCCGATGAACGAATACTTTTTAGCAACGCGCGTGGACCACGCAACGCGGGAAACGATCGTTCGGTGACGAGACGCGTTTTGAGACGTCTATTTTGTAAACCGATGGTGGACGGTTACCGTTGTTTCAGCGTCCGCGTCCGTTCGATGAGAAACTTTAACCGTTTGAGTGCGGAGTCCTTTCATGTTTTGCCGAAATTATGAAAACCGCTCCTGTTTTGTTATGCCAAGAATACATAAAGCACAGTAATGCTGTTCTGAACAGTTATGCGTCCAGTAAAGTTCGTAAATGGTATTTTAAAAAATGTTTGTTGTTGCAATGCAATACAAGTGAGTTTATTCTATGAAAAGTGAACAATTCCGTCCGCAGCCAAACAGTTAAAGCGTTTTCGCGTGTTCGGTTTTCAACTTTCGCTCGACGAACGGACGTCGCCCGTTTTATCTTCGATTATGCGACGTTGGTGTCACTCGATCGACGCGGCCGAGTAAAATGCTGGAACGCTGTGCTCGTCGTCGACCGAACCGCGAACATTGGAAAACGCAAAGGCGATCGTCTTCCATCGCAAAGATTCGAAGAACGTTTCGACACCTCCGCGTCGCGCGGACGTCGTTTATCCGCGCGTTCCTGACCGAGAAAAAGATCGCGTTCGTCGCAGAGTTCTTTCGCGTTGGTTTGCGACGCGAATCGCTCAACGTTTCGAAGATCATCCTTCGTGCGCGCGTCATAGCCCTATGAAACAAAGATGGCGGCAAGCAGCGAAGAAAGGGAGGAGGAGATCGAGGGAGACAGAGAGAGAGAGAGAAAGAGAGAGAGAGAGAGGGAGGACGGAGAAGGCAGAATAATTATCCCCCACTGTTGCAGGGCCTGGTGGAGAGGGAACGAACCTGCAGGAAAGATAAGAACGAAGCGGGCACGATAGAATCCGCTCCCACTACCTCGAAAAGCAGGATAGAGGAGTTCCTGGGCTCCACCTATTCCCCTTCCGACCCTGTTGTCCTTCGACGGCGAAAAACTGCGCTACCGATGCGTTCGGGCTCGTCTTACGCGCGAATGGGACTACCGTCGGCGACTCCCGCCATTCTCGCGACACCCAAAGAACGGACCCAAGCCCGTATACGAGCCGGCGACGAATCCGTCATCCAGCGCGACGGAATCGTCGAACCGTCGAGGATTCTGGACATCCGCGATCGTGGAAGGCTTCCGTCTTTCATTTTGGAAAGTTACTCGACGCCGAACCGTCGGTGTTTATCTTCTCCTTTCGCGGTCTTACGAAGATCGAATTGCGAAGCCATCAAGATTCGTGGCCCCGCGTCTTCGAAGACCAGCGTCTTCCATTTTGAAAAGTTACTCGACGCCGAACCGTCAGCGTTTATCTTCTTCTCTCGCGATACTCCGAATGATAAAGCTACGTAGTCCTCGAACGGTCGAGCATCCTGAGACTACCGCGATCGTGGAAGGCTCCCGTCTTCCATTTTGAAAAGTTACTCGACGCTGAACCGTCGGCGTTTTCTTCTCCTCTCGCGATCCTCCGAACGATAAAGCTATGAAGTCTTCGAACGGTTGAGAATCATGGACTTCCGCAATTAAGGACGGCTCCCGTCTTCCATTTTGGAAACTTACTCGACGCCGAACCGTCGGCGTCTTCTTCTCCTCTCGTCATCCTCCAAATAATAAAGCTATGAAGTCGTCGAACGGTCGAGGATCATGGACTTCCGCGATCGTGGAAGGCTTCCGTCTTTCATTTTGGAAAGTTACACGACGCTGAACCGTCGGTGTTTATCTTCTCCTTTCGGGATACTCCGAATGATAAAGCTATGAAGTCGTCGAACGGTCGAGGATCATGGTCTTCCGCGATTGCGAACGGCTCCCGTCTTCCATTTTGAAAACTCACTCCACACCGAAACGTCGACGTTTATCTTCTCCTCTCGCGATCCTCCGAACGATAAAGCTACGAGAAGTCGTCGAACGGTTGAACATCCTGAGACTACCGCGATCGTGGAAGGCTCCCGTCTTCCATTTTGAAAAGTTACTCGACGCTGAACCGGCGGTGTTTATCTTCTCCTCTCGCCATCCTCCAAATAATAAAGCTATGAAGTCGTCGAACGGTCGAGGATCATGGACTTCCGCGATTAAGGACGGCTCCCGTCTTCCATTTTGAAAACTCACTCCACGCCGAACTATTGGCGTTTATCTTCTCCTTTCGCGGTCTTACGAAGATCGAATCGCGAAGCCATCAAGATTCGTGGCCCCGCGTCTTCGAAGACCAGCGTCTTCCATTTTGAAAAGTTACTCGACGCCGAACCGTCAGCGTTTATCTTCTCCTCTCGCGATACTCCGAACGATAAAGCTACGTAGTCCTCGAACGGTCGAGCATCCTGGACTTCCGCGATCGTAGAAGGCTTCTGTCTTCCATTTTGAAAACTCACTCCACGCTAAACCGTTGGCGTTTATCTTCTCCTTACGCGGTCTTAGGAAGATCGAATCGCGACGTCGTAGAGATTCGTGGCTCCCGCGTCTTCGAAGACCAGCGTCTTCCATTTTGAAAAGTTACTCGACGCCGAACCGTCGATGTTTTCTTCTCCTCTCGCGATCCTCCGAATGATAAAGCTACGAAGTCGTCGAACGGTCGAGGATCATGGACTTCCGCGATCGTGGAAGGCTTCCGTCTTCCATTTTGAAAAGTTACTCGACGTAGAACCGTCAGCGTTTATCTTCTTCTCTCGCGATACTCCGAACGATAAAGCTACGTAGTCCTCGAACGGTCGAGCATCCTGGACTTCCGCGATCGTAGAAGGCTTCTGTCTTCCATTTTGAAAACTCACTCGACGTAGAACAGTCGGCGTTTTCTTCTCTTCTCGCCATCCTCCAAACGATAAAACTACGTAGTCCTCGAACGGTCGAGCATCCTGGACTTCCGCGATTACGGACGGCTCCCGTCTTCCATTTTGGAAACTCACTCCACGCCGGACTGTTGGCGTTTATCTTCTCCTTTCGCGATCTTAGGAAGGTCGAATCGCGACGTCGTAGAGATTCGTGGCCTCGCGTCTTCGAAGACCAGCGTCTTCCATTTTGAAATACCATTCAAAGCATCCATTGCCGCGAATTTCTGCTTCGAATACTTTCGCGCTGCTCTCGCGTCGCGGCGATTACGCTTTTCGGTCTTCTATCGTTTACAGATCGCGATGAAACTCGTTTACACGTACTTTCCCGTATATACGCGATAGAAATTCACGTTTAAGAACGCGGTCGAATCGATGTCACACGTACAATCGTCGACCGTCTTCGACCGAAACGTTCGCCTCGACCGATCGTCATCTATTCGTAGCGACTCTGTACAAGAATTACTCGTAGAATAACAAAAGTTTTTTGTTTAAACAATATATTAAAAATTTGATTTTCTTTTGCAGTTTCTTTTATTTATTGGTAGTTCATTTTAATGTAAACTTGGGTGTGTGATCTTTGATCCAAAATAGGGGATACATGTTTCAGGATTTTCTTTTTTTTTTTGCCATTTAACAATAATTATGCATAATGGAAGATAGTCTTGCACCTGGCGTGCGTAGGAAGGAATGCTGGCTTGTTTCACCGAAATATAAGCATTTAGTAGTTAAACAAAGAACTTTTGTTAACATTTTCTTACGCGACTACATTTCCCATTGAAAAACACACAATTTAAAAAGAAAATTCAAATTTTTTCGACCTCTGGTTTCCGAGATATCACAAAAAATATGGTTTTGACCCTCAACTTTGAGGGCTGTTTTCACCCCTTCAAAGTGGATGTCTGCCGATAAAAAAAAAACACGTGTCAAATATTTTTTAAAGAACTATAAGCTCCAATAAGTTTCATCAAAATCGGATTTTCGCATCTGAATATGTTCCCTTGTAAGTCAGTGTAGAACCCCCCGGCGGGGTGTGCAAGTCGAGATTACCCGCTAAAAATCCTCCCTAAACGGTCCGTTTCCGGGAGGTGTCTGAAAGTCCAGCACTTCTTCCGAAACTACTTTGGACTTTTCGATTCGGAACTTGTATCGCGCAAAACTCGATCTTCCGCTGGAATCTTCGGAAACAACGAACGCGTAGCACCGGAGAAATAAATATAGATCGAGGAACGGAGCCGCGCGGGGGTTCTCGCTGGAAGGTTCTCAAGGGTTCTATTCTTTTCGCGAGCGATCGGTCTTGGTCTTTTTATCTTTCGTCTCCGTTTTTCTTTTCTACGTGTGTGTGTGTGCGCGCGCGCGTGCACGTGTGTGGTTTTTTTCTACGTCGTAGGTATGCCGACCGGATAGTATAGCCGTGTGCCCGCAGTGCACGCTAGCAGGGCCGACCAATTGAGCCTGTTAACGTCAATTGGACTGAATTAGTTCAATTGGACGTAATTGCGCGAAGGCGACGGGGAACCTCCGCTACGCGTCGACCGTGCTCGCGTTCCTCTCGCGACTAGCAAACCGGGTACAGTCCAGAGCGTCACCGCGAAACACAGCGAAATATTATTTCGCCTCGGAAACGCGACGTTGAATCGGCCGAAACCGCAGAAACGACGAGATTGCCGTTCCTTTTAAATCGTTCGAAACGCGTCGTCCGTTTCTTCGAACTGATCCGTCGTTTCGAGCCGCAACGTTTCGTTTTCGAATCGTTTCGCCGACGGTCCATCGCTCGTTTATTCGAAACAAGGGATAGCCGAGAGGGAAAGATGTTCCTTTGAAAACGATTCCGCGTTAGTCGATAGCTCACGAACGAATGGCCGAATCGCGACGTCGAATCGGCCGAACCGCGGAAACGACGAGATCGCCGTTGCTCTTAAATCGCTCGAAACGCGTCGTCCGTTTCTTCGAACCGATCCGTCGTTTCGAGCCGTAACGTTTCGTTTTTGAATCGTTTCGCCGACGGTCCGTCGCTCGTTTATTCCCTTCAAAACAAGGGATCGCCGAGAGGGAAATAGATGTTCCTTTGAAAACGATTCCGCGCTTGTCGATAGCTCGTGAACGAATCGCCGAATCGCGATGTCGAATTGGCCGAACCGCGGAAACGACGAGATCGCCGTTGCTTTTAAATCGTTCGAAACGCGTCGTCCGTTTCTTGCAACCGTTCCGTCGTCTCGAGCCGTAACGTTTCGTTTTCGAGTCGTTTCGCCGACGGTCCGTTGCTCGTTTATTCGAAACGAAGGATCGCCGAGAGGGAAAGATGTTCCTTTGAAAACGATTCCGCGTTCGTCGATAACTCGCGAACGAATCGCTGAATCGCGACGTCGAATCGTCCGAACCGCGGAAACGACGAGATCGCCGTTGCTTTTAAATCGTTTCGCCGATGGTCCGTCGCTCGTTTATTCGAAACGAGGGATCGTCGAGAGGGAAAGATGTTCCTTTGAAAACAATTCTGCGTTCGTCGATAGCTCGCAAACGAATTGCCGATTCGCGACGTCGAATCGTCCAAACCGCGGAAACGACGAGATCGCCGTTGCTTTTAAATTGTTCGAAACGCATCGTCCGTTTCTTCGAACCGACTTGCCGTGTCGAGCCGCAACGTTCCGTTTTCGAATCGTTTTGGCGACGGTCCGTCGGTCGTTTATTCCCTTCAAAAGATAGGGGCCTCCGACGTAGTCGCGACCCCGTCGCCCTCCCGGTAGCCGATTTCGAAGGCTTGACGATCGAGAGGTGGCGCGTAGTCGCAATTACGACGGCGATACCTACGAATTAGCGTACCCACGCGAGATATTCCCCGTTGGAGATCGCGATAAACGTCTAGTTCCTCCCTGTATCTTTCGTCCGTCCCGTTTACCCCCATGACCGAACGCCCCGCGGTCGACGCGCGAGACCGGCGTGAGACCCGACGCGTATCGTCCGCGTTAATCGCTTTATATCATGCTGGTATATTTCACGCATCGAGGCGCAGGAAGATGGGTGACGTCGAGAGAAGAAGACTCATGGTTCTAGGCGAGTTACAACCGCTGTTACCGAACCGCACCCCAACGAACGACGCGACCAGCCCTCCGAACGATTCCCTGCGGGACGCTTTTGTTCGACCACCGTCGATCGTTTCACCGGGCCGTCGCGTCGCCGGGAAAACGAATTTTCCGATCCGAACCGAGCAACAGGTTGCATTCGCGAAAAGGGACGCAAAGTCGCGGCCGACCAATCGCTTCGCGCGAACTTTCGGCTCGGACGCAACAGGTGGTTTCGCGGGTACACCCAACGGCTCGTTTTATTCGACGATCAACGTTCGTTCGTTCCCAACGACGATCCGTCGTGTCTCCGACGCGAAACGGTCGATCTTCTTGGAGACGACCGCTGCCCCGTTCACCGAAAACCAAGGATCAATTCGGAAGTCGATTCTTCTCGATCTCCGCCGCGTTTTCGGAAGTTCGCGGAGAGAGGTAACTTTGCCACTTACCTGGTAACTTGGTAACTTGGTAACTTACCTCGTAGCCGTATCTCTGTTTGTTCCGTTGAATACCGAAAGAATCAGGCACGGTTTTGTATGTAACGCTAGAACTACCGAACAATAAATCCAACGGCATACATTGCTTTGTAATAATAATGAGACTGTATCTATTAAAACTTCAAACAAGGTGGAGTCGGGTAAGTGCACCCCAGTTTATAGTAAGTTTGACTTTCAATTCAAACATCTTGAATTTGTTTTATAATAATTTAACATTTATTGATATGAACAAATACTTGAGTTAATACTCTTTAACACATTATCGACCGGAAGCCTATTAATAGGCTTTTCAATATTAGCGCTGTATCAAAATGAAGCTTAAAATTCTATTTTTACATTCCAATTTGTAACAACATTATTGGACAATATTATTGGGGATGCATTGTTGATTCGCAATAAAAATTGCTGTCAGCGTTGAAAGAGCCATTAAAAAGTTTTCAGTCATGGATCATGGGCCTTACAAAAATTCTGAAACAATTGCCGGTCGGTAAAGTGTTAATAGACTTTTCCATATTCGCACTGTATCAAAATGAAGCTTAAAATTATATTTTTACATTCCAATTTGTAACAAGATTACTAGACAATATTGTTGGGGATACATTGTTGATACGTAATAAAAATTGCTGTCAGCGTTGGTAGACCTATTAAAAAGTTTTCAGTCATGGATCACGGGCCTTACAAAATTAATCATTATCGACCGGAAGCCTATTAATAGGCTTTTCAATATTAGCGCTGTATCAAAATGAAGCTTAAAATTCTATTTTTACATTCCAATTTGTAACAATATTATTACACAATATTATTGGGGATGCATTGTTGATTCGCAATAAAAATTGCTGTCAGCGTTGGTAGACCCATTAAAAAGTTTTCAGTCATGGATCATGGGCCTTACAAACATTCTGAAATAATTGCCGGTCGATAAAGTGTTAATAGACTTTTCCATATTCGCGCTGTATCAAAATGAAGCTTAAAATTCTATTTTTACATTCCAATTTGTAACAAGATTACTAGACAATATTATTGGGGATGCATTGTTGATCCGCAATGAAAATTGCGATATGTATGTTTTAGGATCTGATAGTAAGAAAGGGGCACGAATGATTGCCAAATAATCGAGCAACGTGTAAACCAACGATTAGCCCCGAAATCAACCGACTCGCCGCGGGACAGCCCTCGACAGCGGGGTTGTTCGTCCAACGCTTCTTAATTTTAGGCTGGCTTAATTTTTGTCGCTGTTTTGACAAAACCCGCGATCTGCCAACGACGCGCAGCATTTTGAACGTAAACGATGGGAGACGAATCCCACAACGTCGAGACGTCGATCGAGCGAAGGATGACGAATCGTTGCGATGCGAAGCGTTGCAACGGGTCGACGCGCGTTGGGTCAGATTTTTCTGTGGTTTCTCCGGCGAAACGCTTCGAAGCTGTCGGGCTTAATCGCCGCGGCAATTAAGGTTCGGCTTAATCGCGGTCCTGGATTCGTAGATTGCGATTCAAAGGAGAAAATGTAACGTCGCAGCCCGATGACGTCGCATCCTTATTAACCCGGCGCAGTCACATCCGTCGCCGTGTCCGTTCGTATTCACATATAGGGTGTTTCTCTCGACGATGCCTCGTTTCTGAAATTACTTACGAACGACGCGGTCTCGTTCTATCGACGACTTTCTCGATCCGGACGGACGGCTGTACAAAATTCTTGAGCAATAAATAATTCAACGAAAGCCTCGCCCTCTTTTTCTTCGCAGTCTACCTTCCCCGTCGATTCTTCCTTTGCTCGGCCTTTGCAAAATCAAGGAACGGATAAGCAACGAACGATTGGAGAACATCTTCCGTCTCGTCTCAATTTTTGCTTTGCGACAAAACTTGCCGCATGGACCGCGGAAGACGCGAAACGCGCAGAAAGTTCTCTCCTTCTCGATTCGTCCGAAGAAAATCGGTATTCGAATTTCAACTATTCGATTATTATACAAATTATTTTGTAAAAGAAACAACGAGAACTTATTCAAGGTCCTAATATTTTACGAAAATGTATAAAATATGACGAAAATGCTGCTTATTGCTATCCATATTTAAAAGGGCACCAACCAAAAACTACTGCGTAGAATCAATTGGACTTTTTCACACACAAGCCTTGCTATATCAGCTCTCAAAACGTGTAATGATCATGCGGCTTAAGTGTGAAGTTGGGTGCACAAAAATACAATTAAATCCTCTGTCGGGAAAAAACCAAATTACTTTCCGAACAACCCAATAGTTTACACGGTAGAACGGTGAATGTTCGCAAACTTAACCCTTTGCACTCGAAGTTGTTTTAATTCAAAAACCAAGGCATTCCTTCTGATCCAAAATATACCATTGCAGATGATTTATTTCCGTTTATGCATCCGGAGATTATTATTGTTATTTTCCCATACAGCAGTTAAATTTTTGTCAATTTCTTCGATACAAACAAAGCGATGTAAAGATTGTTTCAAACAATAGCGCGGCATTTTTTGTGGTGCCTCAGAGTCACCATTCGAGTGCAAAGGGTTAAACGATGCGACGTTGCGAATGCAAATGTCTGCCGTATTCTGGTATATTCCGGTATATTTGTCTATGTCCCAGTATATTCTGGTATATTCTAGTAAAAACAAATCCTCGGTCCGTTAATTACTGCTGCGAAAAAATGGCTGTCGGATCGGTTTTCGACGAAGCAACGTTTCGCTATCAGGTTGTACGTTTACGATCAGAGTGTGCCGACCCGCGGACCGAATTGACCCGAACACCATGGGGGTTAAGTATGGGCCGCGTGTAAACCGGTCAAAGGAGAGGACGAGGCCTCGGCACAGATTCTCACGAGAATTCGGCGCGGATTCGTCGTCCGGAGGATCGAGCCGGATCGACGATCAATTAGCTAGGAATATATGCCCACATGTTTCGTGAGAACGTGAAATTCAGCTTCTCGTGACGGCCAGAATTGTACGGAGCAAGGGGAAATCGAAAAACGCGGTCTATCGTCCCGCATGCGATCGCCTACGTATACAATAATAATAAGAGGACTGCGGGTGGGAATTTACGAGGACGTCTTTAGATCTGATTACACCGGACTCCTGTATTCGGGGAGACGAAACTGCGCCCATATCCAGAAACGTGTCACGAAACGATTCGACGAGTCCGCTAATCTCCCCCAGGATCGGCTTCGAACGGAATCCTCGAAATGGAATAAAAACGGAACCGTATCGAATTGAAATTCGTTTCCGTTGTCTTTATATGATTTAGATGATTCCACTGTAGATAGTTCATTTCCTCTCGTTCATACGAAATTAATTACTATGATTCGTACTTAGAACTTTAACATTTTTATTATTTTCTCAACTGCAAACCTAGCAATGTAAGAGTCGTTTAAATAATAGTAAAGCAATTTTTAATTGTGCAAAGGGTTAAAAGAGACCACGGTCCAAGAGACAAATGTAAAATGTACGTTGAAGAGGAGTATCGAGGATCGGCATGAGAATGTTTTGTCGAGTGCTTTCGAGGGACCCTCCAACACCATGCATGGAAACCATATGTTTCGAGCGATCATGCTGGCTAGGATGACTCTTGCCGACACGCGACCCGCAGCCACCTTAAAGCGCGTTGCCGTCCATTCGATTCGCAAGCGAAAACGATACCCGTGCGATATGTTTTCTGTGCTATCATCTACTCGCGAGATTTCGACGAGACGAGAGACGCCGATAGCGTGGCCCATGTAGTTCAAATATTCCGCTATTAATTAAACATATTATTATTACTGTGGGATCAAGACCCCTCAGACCAAAGAAACGTTAGGAAATCGGGAAAAGAGCTCGAGGGAAGGCTCCGTGGGTCAGTGGGTAGTCGATCGGCTACGACCCGAGAGGTCCCTCGTCTTTTTTCCTGAGATCCTACAATGGGATCTTGTACCTCCATCGTTCTAAAGCAGCACATAGGGTCATCACAATCACACTGATTGACTTTGACCGTGCTAGGCTTATATGACGTCGTTGACTTATAATCATAAGTTGGATAGTCGATAAAGTCGTCGTCAAACGAGAAGTCATCGTAGTCCATGTCATAATCCATAATGATTCACGCTTCGTAGCTGTCCTCCGGACGATTCACCAAGGTTTAGATGTGTTATATTTTATATATATAGTTATATATATAGTTATATAGATAGAGTAGATTATATAGATGTTATATTTATATACGTAATAATGAAAATATTTTTTATTTAAATTCATTTGAATTTTACAAGAGCTCCATCGCGCAAAGTAAATATTAGGTCAATCGGAAAGTTCTGTCCATCTAGCGTCGAGTAGCCGTAGCTCGAACTGTGAGTAACTATAACCTCGTCGCCTCGGCTGCACTTCTTAACCCCTTCCCGTACTTTAACGAGTCAGACTCGTGATGAAGATTTTGGCCCAAACATGAATATCACGAGTCAGACTCGTGAACAGATAGTCGGGCCAAACATGAATATCACGAGCC